>JAIVFH010000089.1:0-143870 GCA_025765595.1 Obelidium mucronatum | reverse complement strand
AGGAACAAAACAGAAACCAAAGAAATAAGAACAACCAAAAACACGAAAATTAAAAAAGAGACAATATGTCAACTATGCGAAGGGGCCATGAACCCAACTGGAAACCACGAATGCTCCGGGAGGATGGGAAGGATCAAAAAAGCAATCAAAATCCTCATTGAAGACAGAAAAGGCACTAAAAAAATACAACCTGGATGGACAACCACCTCCAGCAAATACATGAGCGCCTACACAAAAAATGAAGAATTTGAATACCAACCTAAGCAAAACCAGGAATCAAGAAAAGGTACAGAAGCAAATGAGAATCAACTACCAAAGGAAAAAAGTGACCAAGATGACCGAGAAAAAGAACAAAGGCTGAAAAGGAAATTAGAAGAACTTGAAGAATATGAGGACAGAGTTTTCAAAGACCTGAGAAAAGGAAGGATCACCCTGGAAGGGGTCAGAGAAGGAATAGAAATGGAAAGGAAGAGACTCGATATACCAGAGGACGATGAAAATGAAGAAGCAACAGCCGCGCAAGAGGGAATGAATCCCTGGGCAGGTGCAAGCCGCACCTAGCATCAAGTACCTTAGGGGCAGTAGCGCCCCCCTAGGAGGAAATCAAGAGCCAAGTCATAAGTGCGGGGTTGTGGGGAGGATGAGGGAGGGAGGAAATGATTGGGATTGCAAGTCGGGGTCGTAGCGTTGGTAGGCGGGAGGTCTGCAAGGGAATAGAGTAAATGGGGCCGGGTCTTGTTAAACCGTTTTAAGAAATTGGAGGGGGATTAGCAGTTCGACAAAGTGTTTATTACAAAATACAGCTCATGTTATTTAAAAAAAAAGCATTAAAAAATGTGGCGTTCAGAAAACAGAAAGTACCAGAAGAATCATCATCCAGGCATGGAAAGAACTGAGATACCAAGTGAAGGAAAAGATATGGAAATACCGAAATGAGAAAACAATTGAATTTGAGATTGCCTGTGGAATCACAGAGAAGGCCAAGAACAAGAGGAAGGAAAAAACAACCAAAAAGGAAGGACCAAGGAACAAAACAGAAACCAAAGAAATAAGAACAACCAAAAACACGAAAATTAAAAAAGAAACAATATGTCAACTATGCGAAGGGGCCATGAACCCAACTGGAAACCACGAATGCTCCGGGAGGATGGGAAGGATCAAAAAAGCAATCAAAATCCTCATTGAGGACAGAAAAGGCACCAAAAAAATACAACCTGGATGGACAACCACCTCCAGCAAGTACATGAGCGCCTACACAAAAAACGAAGAATTTGAATACCAACCTAAGCGAAACCATGAATCAAGAAACTGTACAGAAGCAAATGAGAATCAACTACCAAAAGAAAAAACTGACAAAGATGACCGAGGAAAAGATCAAAGACTGAAAAGGAAATTAGAAGAACTTGAAGAATATGAGGACCGTGTCTTCAAAGACCTGAGAAAAGGAAGGATCACCCTGGAAGGGATCAGAGAAGGAATAGAAATGGAAAGGAAGAGACTCGGAATACCAGAGGACGACGAAAATGAAGAAGCAACAGCCGTGGAAGAGGGAATGAATCCCTGGGCAGGTGCAAGCCGCACCTAGCATCAAGTACCTTAGGGGCAGTAGCGCCCCCCTAAGAGGAAATCAAGAGCCAAGCCATAATTGTAGGGGTTTTGGGGAGGATGAGGGAGGGAGGAAACTATTGGGATTGCAAGTCGGGGTCGTAGCGTTGGTAGGCGGGAGGTCTGCAAGGGAATAGAGTAAATGGGGCCGGGTCTTGTTAAACCGTTTTAAGAAATTGGAGGGGGATTAGCAGTTCGACAAAGTGTTTATTACAAAATACAGCTCATGTTATTTAAAAAAAAAAAAAGTACACTTTAGAGCAAAACCAAAGGAAGAATACAATATTACCTGTGGCAACAATGTAGCCATCACATTTGCAAATTGCATCTGCGTACTTTTCCAGCTTTGTAAGGGCGCATTGGGCGCCATTTGTCAGCCACACGGGTAAGAACGATGTTGTTATGGCCTTCATTTGATTACAGAGCGAAGTGAATTGTGGTATCACCAAATGGGCTGTCGCCCGATTCCCAGCTGAAAGCCTCTTTGTTGCATCGTAGAATGGTTGAAGAAATAACTTCAGCTCCTTGAAGTGGCGGATATCACTTGGCTGGAAGGCCATTGACGCATCTCGAGAAAAAGCAGCACAATACTTTGCATACTCCCGTGGTCGAACATTGGCCATAACCGCGTTGAGAGGAGCCCACAGGTGAATGAGAGGATCAATCATTTCATAGACCGAGTTCCAGCGGGTTTTCACAGCCTGTATTAGAAGACGAAAGGGGACATTCATTGCAACACATTGCTTTTCAAGCTTGTCGCGCAAAGCTGGACTATTTGCAAGCATTCTGGCAACAGCCTGGGCCTTCTTGATTAAACGGCGGACGTCATCAGGAATGATTGGAGATGTTGTTGATGTGAGTGATGAAACAATGTCATCTGCGTCATCCATTGAAACTGCTTCAGCCAAGTGTCTGATAATGCTGACAACATCTGGATCGGCTCTTTGTGACAAATCTTCCAATGAATTACCCTCAGAAGTATCTGATGGTTCAAAGTATGTTGAGTCGGTATCTTCATCATCCACGTCATCGAAATCGCCATCTCCATTTTCTTCAAAGTCGTCACCAATAACCATAGTAATACCACAAAGTCCGGATATTGCATCTGTCACAGCAAGATTGATAATATGGAGGAGACAGCGAAGGTGCTGCACAGGGCCAAGTGAAGGTGGAGGTACAAGATGCGCTCGTTGTGGTTGAGTACTCCATAAGTCGATCAATTGATTCAAGAATAACATAAGAGTGTTATTCGACGATGCGTTATCCAAGGTAAGAGAGTGAAGTTTTGACAGCAAGCCTAAATCCATCAATTTTAGAACGAGAGTTCCGCAGATGTTCATGCCGCTGTAAAAGTAATGTTCATTAAACTCAAAAAAATCCAGCGTTAAAATAATAAACCTGTGAGATGTCATCAAATGAATGAAACCAATTGTCGTTGTTTGAAATTCAAAATCGGGGTCAATCCAGGAATCGCGAAGACCAAAGAAAGCCAACTTCATAAATGCTGTCCACACGTCACCAGCAATGGCCACCTTCGAGTTCATGGAAGCAAAGTAAACCTGGTAGATAAGATATTTATGAAAAATTTCAATGAAACTTCAAAACAAACCTGAAGAGCAGCAAGACATGAATCATACGTTCCCTTTAATACAGTTGTTCGATATGTGGTGGCTGACTCGATTAGTGTAGGGGCTACAGGGCAAAGAAAGGTTATCCATTGGATAATTGTAGGGGATTCAACAAATCGAAATGGATAGTTGTTTGACAGGATGGCACGCAGTGTCATGTATCGAACATTGTCCCTATTAATAGTGGTTGGTAGTTCAAGGCGCTTTTGCAAAAAGTCAGCTACAGATTTGGGACGCTTTGGAGTTGCAGATGCTGGTTGAGTAGGGACAAGGCCATGGCTATCTTTTAAGTGTTTGGAAAGTGCGCCAGTAGAGGACTTTGCTTCAGCCGTAACTAGTGAAGGAAATACTTTAAGTAATTGTTTAGAATATTATAATAAATTATGTGCTTACTTGGTTTCCCACATATTCCTCGATTCTCTGACATCATGACTTGGCACACGTATGCATAACGGCCTTCGCCCAAAGTTGATCGTTGTACGGTCTTACTTTTGTCAAAGTAGTTCCAAACCCATGAAGGAGCTCGTGAAGTCCTGGATGTTGTACCAATGGATTGCTGAGAGAGTTGTGAGTTCACAATTGCATTCAGTTGAGACAGCAAGGGAGTGGGTGTAGTAGCGTTGGTGGCAGGAGAAGTGGCAGGAGCTGTTTGGGGTCGGGTTTGACTGCATGTATTTTCATTCTGGTCATCTTCGTCGTCTTCGTCCTCGTCATCATCAGATTGAATGCGTCGCCTTTTACGAAGTTCAGAGCCTTGGTTTGGTTGTGGATGTTGACTAGAGCTCCCAGCTTTGTGATTGTTTGCAAAAGCACGCTTCTCAGCTTCAGTGGCAACACGTGCTAATGCATTGGGAGCAAAGAATGAACTTGCTGTGACCGGTTGAAGGTCCTCCTCAAGACGCTGCTTTCCTTTGGAATTCATTTAGGGGAAAGTATTGTGTTTGGTTGTTCTTATGTTAGTTTATATATATTTCGAATGCTTGGTCAAACTTACAAACAAGGGGTCATGGTTGTCTCAAACAGAACAGGGGCAGGGTTATTGTTTTTGAAGCAATGGAGAGACCGAAAACATGGAATGGTAGACTAGTGTGTGGCTACTTAGCATCATGGATGGAGGCTGTGGATGAGTATGTGGAATTTTATTTTATTATTAAAAATGCCTTGGGAAAAAAGTCGGGTCTTTCAGGTTTCCTCGGGTTTCTTCGGGTTTGGGAAATCTCCAATACCGACCCGCACCCAAAAGATCGGGTCGGGGCAAACCCGACGGGTTAACCCGAACCCGTTTGCACCTTAGGACACATCAAAGGCGATGTGCTTTACCCAACGTCAAACCTTATCTCCGGTTAACCCGATTCCAAGGGTTTTGTCAGTTAACAAGAAAAGAAAACTCTTCCCGGGAGCCTAGCTGGTATCTCTGAGTTCGCTTGCGTTGCCGCAAAAAATCCACATCCCAGTTCCGGAATATTAACCGGATTCCCTTTCGATAGGCGGCACGAAGAATTGCGCACTTTAAAACGGAGTTTCCCTATCTCTTAGGATCAACTTACCCGAGTCCAACTGCTGTTCACTCGGAACCCTTCCCCACTTCAGTCTTCAAAGTTCCCATTTGAATATTTGCTACTACCACCAAGATCTGCACTAGAGGCTGTTTCACGCAGGGTCACCCCTAACGCTTCGTCACAACCTCCACGCCCTCCTACTCCTTAAAGTATCGCATTTACCTTAAGGGCCAAGTATAAGTAACACGCTTAAGCGCCATCCATTTTCAGGGCTAGTTCATTCGGCAGGTGAGTTGTTACACACTCCTTAGCGGATTCCGACTTCCATGGCCACCGTCCTGCTGTCTAGATGAACTAACACCTTTTTTGGTGTCTACATGAGCGTGTATTTAGGCACTTTAACTCGACGTTCGGTTCATCCCGCATCGCCAGTTCTGCTTACCAAAAATGGCCCACTAGAAGATCTCATTCAAATCCAGAGTTCAGTTAAGAAACCCCAGAGTCTTACTTATCTAAAGTTTGAGAATAGGTTAAGGATGTTTCATCCCCAAGGCCTCTAATCATTCGCTTTACCTCATAAAACTGATTTATTGATCTTCTGCTATCCTGAGGGAAACTTCGGAGGGAACCAGCTACTAGATGGTTTGATTAGTCTTTCGCCCCTATACCCAAGTTCGATGATCGATTTGCACGTCAGAACCGCTACGAGCTTCCATCAGAGTTTCCTCTGACTTCACCCTACTCAGGTATAGTTCACCATCTTTCGGGTCTCTGCAAATGCGCTCTTACTCAGAACTTTCAAAGAAATCCAGTCCAGTCGATGTTGCACCTTGCGGATCACACCTACGTTTACTTTCATTCCGCCCTCGGGTTTGACACCCAAAGACTCACGCATTTGTAGAACTCCTTGGTCCGTGTTTCAAGACGGGTCGCTTAAAACTATTTCACCAGCGACCTACACTGTTAGTGGTACACAACCGATCCCTAACGAAACATTCATAGTCAACAAGTTGTCTATAAACATCCGCTTCGAGGCAGCAGCTTCCGGACCATAAGGGACCAAGTAGTTGTTAACGTTGTCGTCATGGGATTCTGGATCGAGACGAATGGTGTGGAGAACGTTGTGTTGGGCTGCAACACCTTCAATGTCATCAACCCACTGGTGAAAGTCGCTGATGTTGTCATGGTCAAGCGTAAAAGTTGTTTTCAAGTTGTTGTTGGTTGTCATTTTTGTTGAAGTCAGAAAAAATTTTGAGGCGTAGTAGTTGGGGGTTGGTTGAGTTTCAAGTGTTTCAAGTAGTAGAAAGTAGAAGTTGTTGTAGTTGAATAAACTGGTTTTAAATAGTAGTTTTAGTTGTTTGTAGTAGATATAGAAGCTGTAGCGGCTTTGATAGTAGCGGCTGAGGTGCTTGTGTAACAGTAAATGCTTGTACGTTCTGGCTTTTTAAGGGTTCCCTGACTAATTGGTACAGGAAAATTTAACAGATGTTGAGTAATAAGACTTCTTAATCTGTTGTAGAGGGACTGGAAGCGGTGCTGGTTCTGTAGACAGGTGAGCTGATCGTTGTGGACACTAGAGAGATTTTGGAGAGAATTCTTAAACTTTATTCCCAAACATGGAGCTTGCAACATGAGTTTCATGTGCCTCCAACAGTTTCGAGCAGGTGCCTTGCAAGCTGCTTTGAACAAGCAATACGGAACTCTCGATGACTTCATCAAGAACTTCAATGGTCAGGCCGCAGCTGTTCAAGGTATATTCTAAAACCCTTTTTTTGTTCTCCCCCCCTCAACTCCAACAAGTGATTAACACTTTCGTACTTCCCAACACCAACAACAACCAAAAAAAAAAGGATCCGGTTGGGGTTGGTTGGTTTACAACAAGAACACAAAGAGCTTGGAAATCGCCACCACCAGCAACCAGGACCCGATTCTGGGCCACCGTGTTCCATTGCTTGGAATCGATGTCTGGGAACATGCCTACTACTTGCAGTACCGCAACGTTTGCCCAGACTACTTGAAGGCTGTGTGGAATGTTGTCAACTGGAAGGATGTTAGCGAGAGATACCTTGCTGCTTCTCAATAAATAGTGGTTGGGGGGGCAGGAACGCAGGCTTCCTACCCGAAAGTGAAATAAAAATTGCTTTGCAGTATTTTGCAGTATTTTGTTGCTTGTAGTATAGTTGCGGCTACATTTGCTGACAAATTTAAGAAAAAAATAATATTCATTGTGTCATTCTTTTTTTGCAGAACTTATTGAAGATAGGTATACCAAATAAAAGAAATCCAATCCAAATTCTGCAACCAATTACACACGTGATTGCATCCAACCTTCCTCTGTTGAATCACTGAGTCTTGTGCTAGCCACCTTCTTTCTCTCGCCCACAAACTTGGATGGGTTACCAGCCCACACTGTATCTTCTGGAATAGTTTCTCCCTTCATCACAAAACTCAACGCCTTCAATTTGCTTCCCTTACTCAATGTGCTTAACGCCTGCAAACTGCTCTTTGGCTCCATCACAACTCCCTTACCAATATATATCCTGGCAAACTGCAAAGTAGCATGGTCGATTACATGTGGCTGCAACACAACACGGTCCATGATAATTGCATCATCCCCAATCTCCAGCTGATCCGTTTCGATTGGTGGAATCCCCTCCATATACACATTCTTTCCAATCTTGGAACCCATCAACCGCAAAAACGCAGGCAACAAGGCAGTTCCTTGGATGAACAGGAAAACATTTCCTAAAATGGCATAAATTGATCCATACTGTCGTCCATACAAGGAACTTGAACGAAAATACACTTGTACTTCCAATGAATTTCCCGATAAATACTCTCTTGACAAACCAGATGCAGAGAATGACGGCAAAGATGCACAGGAATCGCGTTGACAGGGATGAGCCACATTCCTGCTGGTTGTGCCAAACCAAGTGAGGAAGAGGATTGTGGGACCAAGTGAAAATGAGGATTGTGATCATTTCTGGGAAAAACATTGTGAATTTGAGAATCAAGATCCAGAGCTCTCGGAGAACTGTTCTCCAATTAGAATCTCCCGGCTCCTGATTCGAGTTGAATATGGTATTATCCACAGTAGCAGGTGTCCCAGGCAAGACTATTGTTGCTTTCAACATTGATGACGTCAACAACTGCAGGTGTTTCTAGTAAATCAATTGTGGCAGATGCATCTTCTGTGATTCTTGTGTGTTGAGCATACTGTTGAAGTGTTGTTACTGGCATTGCGCTTCTTGATATCAAGTCTTGAGTCGTCCAATTGTTGGATTCGGATGCAAGGAGACCCAATCCACACAGACCTTTCAGACAATTCACCTTGGACAAGCGCCAAGTCTCCAATCAACGTGTTCCTTCCAATTCGAGACTATAGATTCAAAAGAAAAATCAGTACTGAAAAAGTGGCAAGACAGAGTTTACTTACGCCAGGCAAAACCACAACACTATTTCCAGTATTTGAATGGGTCTCAATCAAAACTTTCTTGAAAGAAATCTTGTTTCCCGTCACATTGTGTGAATAGACCAAGTTTTCACCTCCCATCACAACACCTTCTTCAACAGTCAACAAATCCACACCAGTTCTGATACCTATGTCAGCAAGCCAAACCTTCCAGTTGATTTTTGAGCCAAGAAGGCGCAAATAGAGCGGCAGCAGAATGGATCCTTGAAAGGCAGCACCAGTTATCTTTTTTAAATTATAGAATTAGACGGTGTATTAAAAATGACTAGAGCGCCACGTACTGTATGATGCAAAAAGTTGACCACGAGGCGATCGAAGAGGTATCTCCTCATTCTATAAAAGATCCCCAACTCGAATTCTCCTTCCTTTGATTGCTGAACAAGTACCCACTTCAAAACAACTACTTGAAGAGCATACATTATGGAGTAAAGATATCCCAGGACTGTTGCACCAAACACAATCTCGATGTAGGCGTTGGTTTCTTGGGGAAGAAGCGAAAATAGCAGACTTCCAGGAATTTGAGCAGTGAATGCCAAAAACACGACCACCAAAAGGCAAAGTGGTTGATAGAGTCCGATAATCGTTCGAGTAATGATACCAGGATCCATTTTCACCTTTTCGGCTGGTCCTGTTGATACTGCAGGAGAGCCATTATACGCTTCTCCTTTGTTCAGATTTCCAAACGCAGATGACATTGCTCCCAAGAAACCTTCATCTTGTATGATAACCCCTGGATTCACCATCGATCTCACACCAGTGATGCATTTGCTGCCGATAGTCGTTTTAACAAGTCGAATCCGATCAACCTCAAACTGATGTGCCAACACTGTTGAATCATCTCCAACAAACGAAAAATCTCCGATTTCAACGCAATCGAAACCAGTGAGATGAACAGTGTCAATGATGGTTCCTTTTCCCACTTTGAAGCCGAGAGCTCGCAAATACATGTTAAAGAGCTGAGATTCACGCAGGAAAGGAAGTAACAACGTTTTGGCAATTTGAAATGACAGATTTGCCATCCACCAACGGAAGTGAAAGGATCCACGAATCGGGTAATCTGACACTCTATTAGTATCGACAAAAATTGACTGTTGCAGCAATACCTCCAGGAGTCACCACTTGCAGCATGGACCATTTAACTAGAATCGTGCAGAGAAGGTATGAAAAACTGTACGCAGTATTTAGAAGGATCATCAAAAATCAAATATATCTCACCCAAATACGATTGCAGAGACAGGCGAGACGAAAAGACTGTATGCTCCATTCAATAATGGCGGAAGGGTGGTGGACACCCAAATAGCCGCAAAAGCGCAACTTCCTAAAAGGCTGAGATGAACCATAATTCCTAACATTTGCAGCATCAGAAATAGAGATGGATTAATTCCTTCGGGTAATGAAGCCATGTTTCCACAATCATCCACTTCAACCCGGTCAATTTGCTCCAGATGTTCAGAAGATGAAAAAGAATCCAATCTCTTGGCCAGGTGTTCAATACTTCTCCCGTTAGTCATGATATCCGCAATAGACAACTGGCTGTATTCTGGAGACGACGATCGCAACGCATTGATGATTCTGGCGGCCAGAAGAGAATGCCCGCCCAAGTCGTCAAAGAAATCATCCACAATAGAGATTTTATCCATTCCAAAAATACGACACCAGGTCGCGTGAACAAGACTTTCAACAGCGTTCCTGGGCGAAATAAGTTGGCTGCCTTTTACCAGATCAGATTCTCGTTTTGGAACCGGCAGGACACGTTTGTCTAGTTTTCCATTCACAGTCACTGGTAGCTTTTCCATCCAAACAAAGGCAGTAGGGATCATGTACGGCAGCAGACTTGACGCACAATGAGTCTTGAGTGCCGATGCTTCGATTTCAAATTCTTTTGCGTCTGACTTGACAAGATAAGCGGCAAGATACTGGTTTCCAGGTTCGTCTTCGCGCATAATCACAGCGGCTGCAGACACACTAGGGTGCTTCAAGAGAACACTCTCGATTTCACCAAGTTCAATACTAATACGCAAAACGTTAGACCGTAAATGGGTCGCACATCTGCTGCGTTCTTACCGATATCCGCGCAGCTTCACTTGGTGGTCAATTCGCCCAAGAATTTCAACATGTCCATTTGAGTGCATACGCGCTAAATCCCCAGTCTTGTACATCCGTTGCCCAGGTCTGAATGGGTCAGAAACGAATGCTTGTTCTGTCAAATCAGGTCGACCCAAGTATTCGCGACCAACTTGTGCCCCACCTGCGAACATTGTGAGTCGATTAATTCCACTGCTTTGAAACGTCTATTAATTTCATTGCTTTGGGATCTTACCAATGTATAGCTCTCCAATACACCCAATCGGAAGAAAATCACGCGTTTCAGGATCAAGGACATAGTGACAGCAGTTTGAAAGGGGCAGTCCAATGTCATTTGGAGTTGTAGACTTGGTCATAATATGAGCAGTGGTAACACAAGCCGTTTCAGTCGGGCCTATACATGCAATAACGATTGATGATATGTAAAAAGGAATTATGCCCTCACCATAACCGTTGATCAATGCTATGCCTCCCTTCAGAAGCCATGGTTCCATAACTTGTCGTGAGCACCCTTCTCCCGCAAAAAGAATACACTTTAGGCGACATTCTATAGAAATAAGCCCGAGAATACTGGGTGTCACGGTAACAGACTCAATCGAGTGCTTCTTGATAACAGCGCCAATATCTTGCAATAAGACAGACTTTGGCTCGATGAAAAGGGTGCCGCCGTATCTAAACGGAATGAAGAGCTCATGCAAGAACATGTCTATTATTTCGACTCAGTTCAATTTCTGGCCCACATGTCATACTGTCACATACTACTGTCACATACCAAAAGTATAAGCCGAAAATAGAAGATGCTTCAGAATCGCTTCTGGGAGGATAGAATTGTAGGAACGAAAAGTATTGAACACGTTTCGATGTTCAATTCCAACACCTTTAGGTTTTCCAGTCGTTCCTTTTTTGGAATGAGATACATTAAAAGCTTAAAACATTTCAAAGAAACTCCAGCTCCGTACCCGAAGTAAAAAGAACATATGCAAGATTCATAGGACTCGGTTTCGCAAGTAAATTTACGCCAGAGTGTTGGGCAGTACTGCTTCTTGTGTGTTCTGAAGCAGTGTTGATAACGCATACAGTACCCGTCGCAGTAAAATAGGAAAAGTTCTTTGAAAATGACCCATCTGTCAGGATTACGCGAGATTGCGTGTCTGCGAGCATTCCTTGGACTCTCCCCAATGGAGCTTCAATGTCAATTGGACAGAATGCCGCCCCAGCCTTCAAAACAGCCAACAGCGCCACAACAACGTCAATTCCTCGTTCATAATACAAACAAACGATTTCATCCGGTTTCAAACAGTGTTCTGCAACCAGCCAATTGGCCAACTGGTTAGGAGATGACAAAACCAAACAAAGGATGGCGACCAGGAAGTCTTGGTGGTCGAACAACAGAGAGAACTTCCTCAAACGGCAGATTCTGGTTTTCCAATGCCTCGTTGGTTGTTGCAGATGCGGCCTGAACAGCATCACTAAAGGTGACAGAGTCTCCCAGTTGTGTTCGCAGACATACATTGTTGATGAAAAATCCCATGGTTTCACTGAATTCATCCATTTGGCGATTCGCAGTCACAGTTCCTACCGAAATATCGTCAGATCCAGTGTAGCGCATCATCAGGACATTGAAGGCAGCCAAAACTACAGCGAAGCGCGAAACACGATTCTTTGCTGCAAACTCTTCCAGTTGATTTGTCAATACCTTGTCAAACGAGAATGTGAATTCAGCTGGTTTGGAGACATGTTCCAACCCAGAGTGGTAAAAGTCAAATGAGTATGGGAGAGGGGTAGCATTTTCCAGCTTCGCTTTCCAATACTCCTGTTGCTTCTCTAACACTCCAGTGTCTTTCAGCTGGTGTTCCCACGCTGCAAAGTCTCCATACTGTGAAACAACAGGAGGCAGAGTGTTTCCCGCACACAAATCGTACAAGTCTCTCTCAAAGACATGCATGCACGCTCCATCGTAGCAAATGTGGTGCATGACAGCAGCAACAGTCCACGAGCCCACAATTTCATGTGGACACACATAGAAACGAACAGGAGGTTCGGTACCCAAATCAAAGGGCGTGTTTGGTATCTGCTGCATAGTTTCTCGATTTGCATATTGTGTTACGCCAACACTTGACGAGTTGGCAACAAAGGCAACGATGTCCTCGGATACCCATCTGTATTGAGTGCGCAATGCTTCGTGCCGAGACACGAGCGCCGAAACACCTTGCTGAACACGCTCGAGGCTAATGTTGCTAATAGTATAGTAGCTGATGCTGTTGTATTCCACCGACTGCGGGTGTTGTTGCTGGTACACAAACAGACGGGATTCGCTGATGGAAGCAGGACGAACGTAATCGCCATGGCGTTTGGAAAGAACCGCCGGTGGAAACAGTACTAAAGAAGGAGACGGGCCGGCCAAGACATCACACAATACTTGTAGTGATTGACTGGACATGAATTCCAAGAACGATATCTGTCCAAGCCGGGAATCAGAATTCAACTTGGATATAATACGCGCGGCCAGCAGTGAGTTTCCACCCAAGGCGAAAAAGTTGGAGTTTCGACCAATACATTCCAACGGAGTATTCAAGAACTGCGACCACACACCAGCAACAAGGGTTTCGACGTCTCCTTCGAGTGGCACCAATTCCTCATAGTCAGAAACTGCGAATTCTGGAATAGGAAGCGCGCGTTTGTCGAGTTTTCCATTCACAGTCACTGGTAGCTTTTCCATCCAAACAAAGGCAGTAGGGATCATGTACGGCAGCAGACTTGACGCACAATGAGTCTTGAGTGCCGATGCTTCGATTTCAAATTCTTTTGCGTCTGACTTGACAAGATAAGCGGCAAGATACTGGTTTCCAGGTTCGTCTTCGCGCATAATCACAGCGGCTGCAGACACACTAGGGTGCTTCAAGAGAACACTCTCGATTTCACCAAGTTCAATACTAATACGCAAAACGTTAGACCGTAAATGGGTCGCACATCTGCTGCGTTCTTACCGATATCCGCGCAGCTTCACTTGGTGGTCAATTCGCCCAAGAATTTCAACATGTCCATTTGAGTGCATACGCGCTAAATCCCCAGTCTTGTACATCCGTTGCCCAGGTCTGAATGGGTCAGAAACGAATGCTTGTTCTGTCAAATCAGGTCGACCCAAGTATTCGCGACCAACTTGTGCCCCACCTGCGAACATTGTGAGTCGATTAATTCCACTGCTTTGAAACGTCTATTAATTTCATTGCTTTGGGATCTTACCAATGTATAGCTCTCCAATACACCCAATCGGAAGAAAATCACGCGTTTCAGGATCAAGGACATAGTGACAGCAGTTTGAAAGGGGCAGTCCAATGTCATTTGGAGTTGTAGACTTGGTCATAATATGAGCAGTAGTAACACAAGCCGTCTCAGTGGGGCCTTAAGGATATCGTCAATCATATGGAGAAAAAACATCCCTTCCTTACCATATCCGTTGATCAACGTGACATCCGTCTTAAGAAGCCATGGTTCCAAAACCTGCCGTGAGCACCCTTCTCCGCCAAAGAAAATGAACTTCAAACTAGATGCTGTCGAAATAAGAGAGAGAGTGCTGGGTGTCACAGCAACAGACTCAATTGAATGCTTCTTGATTACAGCGCTAATATCTTGCAACAAGATAGACTTTGGCGCGATAACCACAGTACCTCCATATGACAACGGAAGAAAAAGATCATCCAAGAACATGTCTATTATTTCTGCTTAGGTCAATTTCGTTTAAATTGCCACTAACCAAAAGTATAAGCTGAGAATGCAAGATGCTTTAAAATAGTTCCTGGAAGCACAGACTTATACGAACGATAAGTATTGAACACGTTTCGATGTTCAATTCCAACGCCTTTAGGTTTTCCTGTCGTTCCTTTTTTGGAATGAGATACATTAAAAGCTTGAAGCATTTCAAAGAAACTCCAGCTCCGTACCCGAAGTAAAAAGAACATATGCAAGATTCCTAGGACTCGGTTTAGCAAGTAAATTTACGCCAGAGTGTTGGGCAGTACTGCTTCTTGTGTGTTCTGAAGCAGTGTTGATAACGCATACAGTGCCCGTCGCAGTAAAATAGGAAAAGTTCTTTGACAATGACCCATCTGTCAGGATTACGCGAGATTGCGTGTCTGCGAGCATTCCTTGGACTCTCCCCAATGGAGCTTCAATGTCAATTGGACAGAATGCCGCCCCAGCCTTCAAAACAGCCAACAGCGCCACAACAACGTCAATTCCTCGTTCATAATACAAACAAACGATTTCATCCGGTTTCAAACAGTGTTCTGCAACCAGCCAATTGGCCAACTGGTTTGCTCGTATGTTTAAGTCACAATAGGAAATATCGTGTCCGATAAAAGACAGAGCAACTTTCTCAGAATGAGCTACAGCCGACTCTTCAAAAATCCCGTGCAAGCATTGATGCGAAGTTTTCCAAGACATGGTTGTGTTGAATTTCTGGATCAGCTCCGATTCGCCAGCAAAAGCAAAAGACAACCGTCGAAAATCAGCTTGAGGACTATCGAGACACCGTCTCAAGACGACTTCCAAATGAGACATAATAAACCCGACAGTTTCCTCCAGGAACAAGGCTCCATCATAGGTAACGTTCCCAGAAATACTGCCTAAAGCGTCTTTAGAATACTCCAAAACAAGCTCAAATGGATCCAAGTTTAAAGATGAAGCAAAATTGGAGTTGTCGTTGTGATTGTCGTTGTTATTTTGAGAGTCCTGCTCCAAGATGACAAAACCAAACAAAGGATGGCGACCAGGAAGTCTTGGTGGTCGAACAACAGAGAGAACTTCCTCAAACGGCAGATTCTGGTTTTCCAATGCCTCGTTGGTTGTTGCAGATGCGGCCTGAACAGCATCACTAAAGGTGACAGAGTCTCCCAGTTGTGTTCGCAGACACACATTGTTGATGAAAAATCCCATGGTTTCACTGAATTCATCCATTTGGCGATTCGCAGTTACAGTTCCTACCGAAATATCGTCAGATCCAGTGTAGCGCATCATCAGGACATTGAAGGCAGCCAAAACTACAGCGAAGCGCGAAACACGATTCTTTGCTGCAAACTCTTCCAGTTGATTTGTCAATACCTTGTCAAACGAGAATGTGAATTCAGCTGGTTTGGAGACATGTTCCAACCCAGAGTGGTAAAAGTCAAATGAGTATGGGAGAGGGGTAGCATTTTCCAGCTTCGCTTTCCAATACTCCTGTTGCTTCTCTAACACTCCAGTGTCTTTCAGCTGGTGTTCCCACGCTGCAAAGTCTCCATACTGTGAAACAACAGGAGGCAGAGTGTTTCCCGCACACAAATCGTACAAGTCTCTCTCAAAGACATGCATGCACGCTCCATCGTAGCAAATGTGGTGCATGACAGCAGCAACAGTCCACGAGCCCACAATTTCATGTGGACACACATAGAAACGAACAGGAGGTTCGGTACCCAAATCAAAGGGCGTGTTTGGTATCTGCTGCATAGTTTCTCGATTTGCATATTGTGTTACGCCAACACTTGACGAGTTGGCAACAAAGGCAACGATGTCCTCGGATACCCATCTGTATTGAGTGCGCAATGCTTCGTGCCGAGACACGAGCGCCGAAACACCTTGCTGAACACGCTCGAGGCTAATGTTGCTAATAGTATAGTAGCTGATGCTGTTGTATTCCACCGACTGCGGGTGTTGTTGCTGGTACACAAACAGACGGGATTCGCTGATGGAAGCAGGACGAACGTAATCGCCATGGCGTTTGGAAAGAACCGCCGGTGGAAACAGTACTAAAGAAGGAGACGGGCCGGCCAAGACATCACACAATACTTGTAGTGATTGACTGGACATGAATTCCAAGAACGATATCTGTCCAAGCCGGGAATTAGAATTCAACTTGGATATAATACGCGCGGCCAGCAGTGAGTTTCCACCCAAGGCGAAAAAGTTGGAGTTTCGACCAATACATTCCAACGGAGTATTCAAGAACTGCGACCACACACCAGCAACAAGGGTTTCGACGTCTCCTTCGAGTGGCACCAATTCCTCATAGTCAGAAACTGCGAATTCTGGAATAGGAAGCGCGCGTTTGTCGAGTTTTCCATTCACAGTCACTGGTAGCTTTTCCATCCAAACAAAGGCAGTAGGGATCATGTACGGCAGCAGACTTGACGCACAATGAGTCTTGAGTGCCGATGCTTCGATTTCAAATTCTTTTGCGTCTGACTTGACAAGATAAGCGGCAAGATACTGGTTTCCAGGTTCGTCTTCGCGCATAATCACAGCGGCTGCAGACACACTGGGGTGCTTCAAGAGAACACTCTCGATTTCACCAAGTTCAATACTAATACGCAAAACGTTAGACCGTAAATGGGTCGCACATCTGCTGCGTTCTTACCGATATCCGCGCAGCTTCACTTGGTGGTCAATTCGCCCAAGAATTTCAACATGTCCATTTGAGTGCATACGCGCTAAATCCCCAGTCTTGTACATCCGTTGCCCAGGTCTGAATGGGTCAGAAACGAATGCTTGTTCTGTCAAATCAGGTCGACCCAAGTATTCGCGACCAACTTGTGCCCCACCTGCGAACATTGTGAGTCGATTAATTCCACTGCTTTGAAACGTCTATTAATTTCATTGCTTTGGGATCTTACCAATGTATAGCTCTCCAATACACCCAATCGGAAGAAAATCACGCGTTTCAGGATCAAGGACATAGTGACAACAGTTTGAAAGGGGCAGTCCAATGTCATTTGGAGTTGTAAACTTGGTCATAATATGAGCAGTGGTAACACAAGCCGTCTCAGTGGGGCCTATACACGCAATAACGATTGATGATATGTAAAAAGGAATAATGCCCTCACCATAACCGTTGATCAATGCGATGCCTCCCTTCAGAAGCCATGGTTCCATAACTTGTCGTGAGCACCCTTCTCCCGCAAAAAGAATACACTTAAGGCGACATTCTATAGAAATAAGCCCGAGAATACTTGGTGTCACGGTGACAGACTCAATCGAGTGCTTCTTGATAACAGCGCCAATATCTTGCAACAAGACAGACTTTGGCTCGATGAAAAGGGTGCCGCCGTATCTAAACGGAATGAACAGCTCATGCAAGAACATGTCTATTATTTCGACTCAGTTCAATTTCTGGCCCACATGTCATACTGTCACATACTACTGTCACATACCAAAAGTATAAGCCGAAAATAGAAGATGCTTCAGAATCGCTTCTGGGAGAATAGAATTGTAGGAACGAAAAGTATTGAACACGTTTCGATGTTCAATTCCAACGCCTTTAGGTTTTCCTGTCGTTCCTTTTTTGGAAAGAGATACATTAAAAGCTTAAAACATTTCAAAGAAACTCCAGCTCCGTACCCGAAGTAAAAAGAACATATGCAAGATTCCTAGGACTCGGTTTAGCTGGTAAATTCACGCCAGAGTGTTGGTCAATACTGCTTCTTGTGTGTTCTGAAGCAGTGTTGATAACGCATACAGTGCCCGTCGCAGTAAAATAGGAAAAGTTCTTTGAAAATGACCCATCTGTCAGGATTACGCGAGATTGCGTGTCTGCGAGCATTCCTTGGACTCTCCCCAATGGAGCTTCAATGTCAATTGGACAGAATGCCGCCCCAGCCTTCAAAACAGCCAACAGCGCCACAACAACGTCAATTCCTCGTTCATAATACAGACAAACGATTTCATCCGGTTTCAAACAGTGTTCTGTAACCAGCCAATTGGCCAACTGGTTTGCTCGTATGTTTAAGTCACAGTAGGAAATATCGTGTCCAATAAAAGAGAGAACAACTTTATCAGGATGGACTTCAGCTGCTTCTTCAAAGATTTTGTGCAAAAGATGCCCTTCTTCTGCCACCGGCCACTCTTGTTTGATGTTGAACTGGTTCATACAGTCGTGCTCGCCAGAAAATACAAATGAAGCTGTGCGAATGTTAGCCAGAGGATCGGCAACCGATACGGAAAGGAGTGCTTCCATATGCTTCAGCATGAAGAGAATCGTGTCGTTCAAGAACAGAGACGAGTTGTAACGGGTACAAAACTGTAGGGATCCATCATCCAAAGTAGAATACTGAAGGACCAAAGCATATTGCTCAGTATCCACAGTAGAAAGATCCAGATATTCGTCAACCAAGACAAACGAGAAGATGGAATGGTGACCAGGAAGAGTTACTGCTTTGACTGCGGACAAAACTCGGTCAAAGGAGAGACCGGAATGAGCGAGGGCTTCCTTGACGGTTTCGGAAGAAATTTTAAGCGCTTCCGAGAAAGAGGAAGCGGGTCCGAGATTGGTTCTGAGGCAGACAGGGTTGTTGGTGGGTGAGGCGATTGTCCCAATCAGAACATCTTCAGTCGACGTATATCGCATCATCAAAACAGTAAAGATAGCAGTAACAGCATTGAAGAGGGAGATATTGTTGGTTGCGCAGAACGAGTTGAGAGAGGCTGTCAGCTGATGGCCGAGACCATGATTGGAGACAGCCTCAGATTTTCCACAATTTTCGTCACTGTGGTAAAAATCGTATGAGTAGTTCAAAGGACGCGCGTCCTTCAACTTCTCGATCCAGTAGACTGCTTGCATGGTCGATTCGTAAAGAACAGAAAGATTCATGGACGGGTCGCTGGTTACAAGTGTAACAAGCGCATCGAGAGTGCTCTCAACAGACTCGAGGCGGACTGAATCATCGCTGGATTCGATGGTTACAGTGAAGCTTTCTTGATTTTGTTGGATTTCAATGTTGCAACTGGTGGTGTTGTTCCAATTTACAGGATATGATGTTACCAAAGGTCACCAAAAAAGCCTCTCACCTGAGTCCTTCGTTGGCATCGGGTCCCCATCCAGCCGTGAGTCCAAATTGAAATGGATTCTTTTTGTTCTCTATGAAGTATCGCTGCAGATCTTGGGCAACAGTAATGAATGCAGCACTACAAGTGAGTTCAACGGCATCGTTTTGACAGCTGATTAACACACTTCCTTTCCCAAGGAAAACGGCGGTGGCAGTGGCGAGAAAAGTTTGGGTACATATGGAGTGCTCACAGCAGAAGGTCGTGACCTTGGCACATTGTTGCTGGGGGAGACCGTAAGCCTTTCGATAGAGACGCGTATCTCCGATAGAATTTGCAGAAAGCATGTGGTGCTAAGTTTTCTTAGGGTTTCGCAATCAGCTCACGGGTCTTGAATGGGTTGCGTGCGCTTGGGTACAATAAATCTTGAGCCAAGATATGCTTCAACCAATCCAGGTTGGTGGTTGTGCCAGATAATTTCTCCAACAAAGAAACCCTACTTTGATTTTGGTAATTTTTTTGGTCATCTGACCCGGTCTAATTCTCGGGGCCAGTTCGCTCAACTATTTTGTAAATAAATACATCTCATAGTTTTAGTGCGTGCACTAAAGGTGGGTTACACTCTAGAGAGACATCACGTTTTCCACCGTGCACTGGTTCCTCTTCACCTCACTACTCTCTTGGCTGCGACACGTGACCAAGTTCATTTAGAATATTGGGCTCCACGCGATTTTCGCAAAATCAACATGTATGTCTCCCATCCACGCTCGCACCAACGGGGCAACGCTTACTCGCGCGACGGCTGCGTAGGTACGCAACAGCGCCTCGCCGGTCCCTTACCAGTGCCAGCGCCTCACTAACTCACCGTTGGCTTCAGGTAAAGGTGGTTGATAGCCTGCTGTAGGCACTAACGGGATTTTCGCAAAATCAACACTCGCCCTTCTATCAACCGGATTGTCTTACACACCTGATTATTTTCTTAACATTTTCGAGTTTAACATCTTTTCTCCTCACTCAATAAACATTCGGAGGGTGGTTCTTGGGCTTGCGGCGTCACCGTACCCCTTAAGAAGACTTAAAAAAAAATAGATGAAGTAATGGGTAGATTTGTTTTGACAGAATGCAAACTGAATGTAAACAGTATTTATCAGATCCTATTCTTTTTCCCTTACAATACTGTTAAATTTCAAAAAGAAAGACACAAACAAGTTGTCATGTAGAATTGTCAAGTTAACAAAAATCACTGAAAAAAGGGAAAAACAATAAAGACTCACAATTATTCGGCATCACCGCGTTGACCGCTCCAAAGGAGTCCAAAGGAGGCATATGGGCCAATAGTTTTGAGCAAGAAACTCAAATAAATTGTGCTCATCAAAAAGAGCAAATATGCAAATAACGCACGCATTACCAGGCTTGTAGGGCAGACATCAACAGTCATTGGTTTCAAATACAGCTTTGAGTGACTATCAACGGTCATTTCTGACTGTTTAAGAGCTGAGGTTCGGTCACCGCATGCTTATCCTTCGAATATGAATGATAAAGAGCATTCTGTGCTCTAAAAATATCCTTATAAACGACTGAATTTTTTCTTATCTTCCCAACTTCGTCCAACCACGTCTTGGACGATGCCAATGCAGCAAGCTGTAAGCCCACACCGAAGATCTTTCGAGAAATACCACCACAGCCGACTAGAAGCTCTGCCCCAAGCTCTATGAATTTTTGGTTTAATTATATTCTCCGAAGATGCCAGATGTTGTGGCAGGTTACCCAAGGCTCCCTGCAAATTCAGTGAGTTTCTTGCACGAAGCAGAGCGAGAGACTCCACCTGAAGCATACCTTCCGCTTTCTAAGGCTGAAGGATGAGTACAAAAGATGCAATAAGAACACATTACCGTTGCTCGATTGCGTTCAAACCTTAGCTCCTCACTGAGACGGATCCTTTCATCAAGTCGTTCTTTTTCAGCGAAAACTGCTTTTGCTTCAGCCACCGCCAGTGCGATCCTAAGATCCTCCAATGGCATGCCCTTTGTAGAATACCTTGAATAGTTTCCGAGGCAAAAGCGTCTTGCTGTCCGCAGTGAAAAGTGTGTGTTCATTATACTGAAGAAAATTTGCGGGTCTAAATTAAGTTTTATATCTCTTTTTACCACTGACACACTGACCAAACCGTGCTTTCCAGTCTGTCTTATTCAGTGTTTGTCGGCTACCCCCGCCCCCCCCCCCCCCCCCCCCCCCCCCCCCCCCCCCCCCTTTTTTTTTATTTCCGACCGCCAAAAGTACCTTCCTTCGTTGTAGACTAAATTGCAGCAGATTGGAAGAGAAGAAAGTGGGTTTCGATTAACACGAAGGGAGGGCGCTTATTTTGTAGCAGTATTTTGTTGTCGATGATGAAAAGTCCAAAATTCCTCCACTATCTATACATGTTTGACAACCCCAGCAACGAATCTCCAACCAACCGATCCCTCACGCATCCACGATACTTTGTTGAGCGAAAGCTCAAACATGAAGCTCGATGCTTTGATGGCATCACTCTCTGAATTCGGCTTTGAAGATGACACCTCGAATTCTTCTCAACACCGCCTTTCAACCGATCTTGATCTTCGGCGGCAGAGCAGAAGATCTTCTATCGGGTCTGGCTCATACAAGAGAACTTCGAGGAGTGTCGCCAGAGCCGATCAGGCGATTTCGCAGATAGTGACTCTTGGTGTTCTTCAGGACGACTCAGCGACGTAGGAAGAGATCGCTCTTGTTATTTGACAAGACGTTAACATACATGTTAATTTGTAGGCTGTCCGGCTTTTTGTATAAACTCACATCTGAAGCTCAACCACCGACCCGACAACAGCAATACAAGCTCCGTTATTTTGTACTGTCTCATACCGGAAATTTGCACATATTCAAAAGCAACAATAATCCAAACGCTATTCCGATCACGTTTCTTCCGTTGACAAGTTGCACGGCTCACACTGAATCAGGCCAGAACTATGAAAAATTGCACATCATGCGGGTGCATGGAGATGGTGTAAACGCAGAAGGGGTGCTTGTCAAAAGACAGTGGACGCTCAAGTTTCCAGATGAAGACACGCTTGTATTTTGGACACGAACAATTCAGCGCATTCTATCTTCGAAGCACGAGCAACCTGCGACATCTAGTACAAAGACAACTATTAATAATCAGCAGCTATCTTCTGAACTTCCTCGAGCGTCAGTGGACTTTGTTCGACCTTCTATGGACCAGTTCCGACCGTTTTACAACAACACGCCGCAAACCCAAAGCCCCCCGCCTCAGAGAAAATCGAGTATTGCTTCTCCTCTTGTTGGTGCACGATCAAACTCCATTGGCTCTAGTCTCAGTGGGCACAGTCATTTCTCAAATCCGAGTAATTACAAGAGGTCCAGCCAACATAGCAACGAATTCCCGCTAACTCCGCCCTCTTTGTCTGGAACAACAAGTGCTCAATCTATCGAAGCTACTCAGCACTCCATGCACCAGGACTACATTATAAGACAAAGGGCCGCAGCAGAACGATTCAAACAGGAGCTGATTTTAAAAAAAGAAGCAGAGGAAAAAAAGCAGGTCGAATTGGAGATTCAAAAGATCAAGAGCAAAGAACTTGAGATTGCGGACCAGGAAATGTACGCACGTCAAGCGGCGAACCCTCGGCAGAACCAAGGACATCAACTGGATGATGCTCGAGCCAAAGCCGAACGGATGAAAGCTTCGATGGGGCTGTAGTAAAAAGTTTTGTATTGTTATTATGTAGTAAAAAGTTTTCAAAAACATCTCTCCGGGAAACGATGAGATATCAAAAGCGGTGAATGTATCAACTGTAGTAAAAAGTTTTCAAAAACATCTAAAGTGGTGAATGTATTATGTTCAAAAAAGAAAGGATTTCATATTCTGCTACAAATACAAAGGCGCCAAAACCGGCGGTGTTTGCGACCATTTGGCAACCGACATTGAATCAAACAACTTTAGCCCCTTTGGCAAGCCCCCACACGAGCAACTACACCCACGTCCACAATTCAGCCCCGAAACCTCTCCACCTACAGCACCACCACCATTAGTAGTAGTAACAGAAACGACAGACGCCTCCCTTGAAATCGGAGGAAGTGGAGGAGTCATCAACATCATCGCAGCCGCCGCCGCCGTCGCCGCCGTCGAAAAACAAGTTTCAGGCGACCCCGACAAACTACTCGCTTTCCCAAGTTTCGGCACCCTCCCCACCACCTCCTGAAACGCCAAAACCTGCGCGGGAGTCTTTAAAGCAACCAACCCTCCACCTTCTCCATAACAGTGCGCCACATCGGCGCCGTAAAAGTAACTAATCACGCGGTACCGCAGGGTATCACTGCCGACAACCGTGAGAGTCCGTTTCACCATTCCGTTTTCCACCATTTGAGTGTATGGGCGGAAACTTGTGGTGTTGAAGCGGACACGGGGACGGCGTTTGTTGCTGTTGTTGTTCGTGGTGTTGTTGTTGTTGTTATCGTTGGTGTTGAAGTGGTTGTGGTGGGTATCCGACTCAGCTGTTGGTATCACTTTTTTAAAAGTACAAGTTGTAGTAGCAGTCTTGTTCAAGCTTGCTTCCACTTCACGGTATAACAGGAAAGCGCCGTTGACTCTTGATGGGCTCCAATGGCGGCCGTCTCTCCATCGTGTGCTATTTGCTTGTGCGAGTGCGTTTTCTCGGAATACGACTACACTGCCGCTACGGATGCGGATTGTTGATGATGGAACTGTCGTAAAGAGGGGGACTAAGCCCGCGATGCAAGCTTCAACGAGGATGTTGACGTCTTGTCGGTCCTTGATGAATCCGTAGTAGCTTTCAAAGTATGTTGGTGGTGATGCTATTGACGATGATGATGTACTTGAGTCCATGATTTGGGGAGTTTTGGTATAATTGTGTTTTTTGTCAGAAAGTGAGGGGGGGAAATGTTGCGGTATTTGAGGGTGGGGGGTGATTTTTTTTTCTCTGGTTTGCGGGCGGCACATGAAACAAAGTTTCAGGTTTGTTTCGCATTGGATTATTTTGTCTACTTTTTGTAAGGATTTGTTTCACGCGTTTCAGAAAAACCGAAAAACGAAAAGATGAGCGATCCTGTTTTTTGAAACATGCGATTTCATCACCACCCCCTTAATACCACCAACCAACAAAAAAAAATCTGATTACTGTAAGGAAATAGTCAACCAGTTGCTTCTGAAACGCGCAATGGTTCATTGACGATGAATTGAAACACTTGTCGTTTTGAAACACAAAATTAACTAAAAAGACCGAATCAAGGCAAACCCAATCACAGTCAGCAAACGGCCTGTCCTATTCCTACTACTGCACGCACAAATATGGATCATCGGGGCTCTACAGCATCTAGTTCTTCTGGCAAGGGAAGAGGAAAGCGAAAGCTGACCAAGAATGAGAAAGCTGAACGCAATCGAGTCGCCCAACAAGCCCATCAACAACGAAAAAAGCAGCGACTTCAAGTCCTTGAAGATCAAGTTCTCTATTTGCAACAACTCATTCGGCAAAGGGCGCCAGGTCCTTCTACCAGTACACCTGTCGGTTTGTCAGCAGGACTGCCCCCCACATCTGAAACACAGCCACCTCAGAAACCTGCCAATCTCATGCATCTATCTCACTTGGTGAATAGCGAAGAAGAAGAGGCATTACCGCAATCACAATTACATCAGACTCAGACACAGGGGGGCTCATCGGCATCATCATTGCCCATCATCATTGAAAATCAACGAGTTCAAGCTGTGGCTGCCCCAGCAGATCAGACACAGACACAGTCACTACTACTCGTACCAGCACCACCACCGTCCGTTTCAATCAAAGATGATGATGATGACGATGAACAAGATGAATTTGATGCAGCATCAATGCAAGATTTAACACCAGCCGCACGACGAAAACTGCAGAATAGGCTTGCCCAGCGAAAATGCAGGGAGAATCGAAATCAGCGGATAAACCAGCTTGAGCAAACGGTGGCGGACTTGGTGAAACAAGTACAAAAGTTTGATCCTGACTTTAGCGAACTGGATCTTCTAGGGTTATTAAACCATGGATGATAAATCTAGCTCTTTATCTGATTCTTTTTTGTACTTAGTAACGGAGTTAAATAATAATATAAGTTTCTTTTGGTTTCTGGTGCTATTAATATTTTTACTGTAAATGGTGGCACATGGACCTGGCAACAAGTTCCACTCGCAGCCAGCAGATGTGGCGGCGCTGAGCCTTGCGCTGATTGATGCGGGCGACTACTTGGGGTTGCAGACGCTGGCGTCGGTGTACGTGGTGGAGCGCGTGCTTGCGCTAGGCGGCAGCATTGGGGACGAGCTCGCGCTGTTTGTAAGGCGGCCCTGACCTGACTTGACCTGACTTGACTTGGCAACCAACCAAACAACCAACCAAACAACCAAACAACCAAACAGCTGTGGGGCGCGCGCGCGCCGGCCGAAGTCGAGGAAGTGCGGCTTGCGGCCGCCGCCGTTGCGCGCCGCGGCGGGCAGCTGGCGCGGCGGCCGCGCTTCCGGCGCCTCGATGCGGACACGCTGCACGCCGCCGTGCCGTTTGCGCTGGCGGGTGCGGGTGCGGGTGCGGGCTCAACGGGGCTGGTTGTGCTGCTGAAGGCGACGGACCAATGGTTTGCATTCTTTGTGCTTTGACTTGTGCTCTGACTCTTAATCTTGCTCTTGCTCGTACCCTTACTCGTACTCTACTCGTACTCTACTCGTACTCTAAACAGGTGCTACCACGACATCCGCATCGTGGCCGACTGGGACAAAATCGAGAAAACAAAGTGGTGTGACTCACCCGAACAAGCACTTGCTGCGTGGGAACGCGAGCAGCAGGCGGGGGAAACACGGTCCGTTGCAACGGCGTCAGGCGAAGACCAGGCGTACTGGGACTCGTACTTGGTGGCCGATGTGAAACAGGGGCTGTTTGAACAAGCCCCGTCTAAGGATAACTTAAACGACAAGGAGGACAGCGACGACGATGATGACGATTATTGGAACTCTTATGATAATAGCGCGTCGAGGTTTTAAAATCAAATGATTAAGCCCATTTTAATTGTTGTTATTATCCAACCAAGTTACTTCTGTTTTTCGTGTAAATAAAACTGTTTCTGCCTTGAAAATAAATAAATGCGTTTTTTTTTTTGGTTGATTCGGGTTTTTTTTTGGTGTTGTTGTTTTGCTGTTGATGTTGGACCATCACAAGTTATCGTCACTGCTAAAATTGCCATTATATCCGCCAACCCCTCCCTTGGAAGCCGGTTGATTGATTTTCGGGAACGAAATTCCTTGCTGCTGGCTGGCTGGTTTTTTCGTTGTACTGTTTTTCATTAACCCAGTTGCAATATCAACAGCCGGGTTAACACGTCCTAATCCGGCTCCTCCGTAATTGGACGGCACGCCTCTTCCTTCACCTACACTAGCAATGGTTCCCTGACTTCCCGACATTGAATTCCCTCCCAAATTACTTTGATATTTCCCACCATGAATAGGAGGAATACTTGATCTGAAGAAGACTCACAGTTTAAAAAAAAAGAACCAAGAAAAAATGCTCAAGCCCCTCTTCACTAAAGCCAAAAACTCACCCATTTCCATCCAAATCATCAAACGGCTGTCGTCCTTCTTTTCTCGATGGTAAATTCCGGGAAGGTACCTGTTGCGCTGTTCCCGACTGTTGGCCCCCACCACCTCCTCCACCCCCACCTCCCTCCTTGACAGTTTTCGCCTTTCTTCTTTTCATTCGATCAGCTTGCTCTCGTTCTCTCTCAATATCAATAATGTGCCTCAATTCCTGCTCATAGCGGTCCGCGAATCCGTCTTGTTGGAAATACGGGTGTGCCATCAATTGCTTTGTAGTTGCTCTCTGATCGGGGTCGTAAATCAAGGATTGCTTTTTTTTTTTTTCGAAAGTAAAAAGTCATGTTTAAGTGAAAGGTTGTGTGTATTTTCAAAAAGAAATTTTTTTTTTACATGTAACCAGTTCATTGCATCTGGAGCAACTTTCGGCAACTTGTATTCCAACGGCGTCAGTTTCCCGATTTCTGGGATCCGAACGCCAACAAACAAGGGATTTTTTAGAAAGATTTCGGTATGGCGTTTTGTCAATTGCCCTTAAAAAACAGCGTTTTTTTTTTTTAAAGTTTTTTTTTGAAGTTTTTTTTTAGTTTTTTTTTTTTAGTTTTCGTAGTTTATATTAAGACAAACCTAGACACTTCATGATTCTATACAATTGGTCGATATCAGTATCTCCCGGGAACAAAGGCTGTCCCGTCAAGATTTCGGCGAAAATGCATCCTGTTGCCCATACATCCACGGCTTTCCCGTATTCTGTGTCTCCTACAAGGAGTTCAGGGGATCTGTACCATCGAGTTGCTACATAGTCTGTGTATTTTGCTCCTGGTCCCGCTGTATGAAAAAGGAAAATTAAAATTAAAATTAAAATGAATCAACTTTAAAAAAAAATGAATAAAAATAAAAATAAAAACGAACCCAACGTTCTTGCAAATCCAAAGTCACATAGTTTCAAGACTCCATGCACTGACACCAAAATATTCTGAGTGGAGAGAGGAGGAGGGGGTGTTAATTTGAAGAAAAAATTTAAATTTAAATTTAAATTTCGCATCTCCATTTTTTTTCCATACCTCAGGTTTGATATCACGATGAATAACCTATAAAAATGTATTTATGGGAAATGTACCGGTTTTTCGATTCGTAACAGCAACAGGGAGAAAGGGGGTTGTTTGGTCAAAATATAAAATAAAAAAATGAGTTTCAAAGAGAAACAATGGTTAAAAAAGCAAACGCACAAAAAAAAAAAACAAGGGAATCAAACGAACGTGATGAGAATGCAAGTAATCCATCGCCTTCAACAATTGCCACATGCATTTCCTCACTGTTCCATTCGGACCGCGATCATCCGACAACCCATATGGATTCTTATCCAAATCCTCTAGAATAGTGTGATCCACGTGTTCAAATACTAGATAAAGTTTCCCTTTGCGGCGGAAAACTTCAATCAGATTCACAATATTGTCGTGTTTCAGTTGCTGTAATAAAAAAAGCGGCAACATTAGAAACAAAAGAAGAATCTCGAAAGAGAGAGAGAAAAAAAAGCACGACTACTGCTAAATTCTTATGCTGGTGAGTCCCTCTCTCTCTCTCTCTTTCTTCCTTTTTTTTTTTTTTACCTTCAACATTCTCACTTCTCTCAAGGCCGTTTTTCGAATCTGCAAATCATCTTCACTCTCCTTAAACTTTTTGATGGCTACAATCAGTCCTGATTCCTTGTGTCTACATTTCATGACCATTCCATATGTTCCCTCTCCGATGGGCGCAATCTTTTCATAGCAATCCATTTTTCTGTTCAAGTTTGTGAAGGGAAAAAAACCCAAGGTTTCGACGGTTCCAAGAGATCGATCAAGTTGAGAGGACTTTTGAAGGCGGTTTCTTAAAGAGGTGGGGAAACGCGAAAATAGCTGCGTATCTTTGGAAAGGGACCCTAAGCAGAACGCAGGGGAGGGGATTTTTTTTTATTCCGTGTAGAAGAATCAAAATGCAAATCTTTCCCACAAATAAATCAACCACAAAAAAAAGAGAGACACACACACACACATACACACAAACACACTGCTCCAAAAAAAAAAATTAAAAACAAAAGTCCCAGATATTATCAGATTTTTAATCAGAATGTCCAAGAACACCTTTTTTTCTTATTTTTCCAAGTAACCACACACAAAACGAACAGAGAAAAAAGACACTTATAAAGTAAACAAAAAAGAAAACATGAAAATAAGCGGGCTACATTAGAAAGGGAGGGGGGGTGGGTGAGGACGGCCCATTTTATCCACATCAGTGACCAGTAGCCTCCTTTAACGCCAACAATTGCTTAGTTCTGAATCCTTCGTAATGGATCATGGATGTAACGTCAATCAAGTCTTGCAAGTGAGTACGGGTCAAGAAGTTACGCAGGGCAATGAATTCGCAGTGTTCTTCGTTCTCAACTATCATTTTTTTTGAGGAGCGTGTAAATGAATTTTTCACCACCAAACAGTCAAAAGAGATTTTTTTACCATTGATGACTCCCCAACGAGTTCTACGACCTCTAACAGCCTAGGAACAGATAGAAATACATGATTAAAAAAGAGGTCACAAACAAATCAGTAAATCAAACCTTTCCATCAACAACAACATTTCTCTCGCTTCCAACAACAGCGAATGGAATAACATCCCGAACAGCATTCAACAACTGTCTTTCCTCTCTCTCTTCATCAGTCAAACCAGCAGCAGAGGCAGATGGCTCGTCATCCACAAAAACGTCAGCGTATGGGAAAGTTCTGATTCCGTGGAACTCAATTTCTTCCTTGATTCTCTTTTTGAATGCATTACGTTCTTCCAATGTGAGTGAGTCGGATTTGGCAATGACTGGAATGACGTTGGCAATTTCGGAAATGCGGCGCATTACGGTAATGTCCAATGGGGTCAATCTGTTGTTTTTTTAAAGTCAGCAGGGAGCAAGTTTAAAAAAAAAATAAGTCGGTGTTGTATGTATATATGTGTATACGTACGCATGGCCAGTGGGGGCGATAAAGAACAAAACGGCGTGGACTCTAGTGTCTGTGATCCGTCTGTCTCTAGTTGGCGTAAGCTCTTTTCTCAGGTACACAGAGTATTGATCCTTGATGTATTTGGTGACAGGCTCCCAGCACTTGTCGTTGTTGACTTGGTCACCGTATCCAGGAGTGTCGGTGACGGTAAGCTTAAGACGGACCCCGTTTTCCTCAATAACTGCATTCAAAACAATGATCAGCGAAAGAAGAGAAGAGAAGAGTAAGACAAGAACAGTACCGTGTGAAACACTTTGGATCTCGGTTGTTTGCAGTGGTTGGCCACTTTCGTTGGTCTTGAGCAGTCCCTTGGAGTCAATCAGATGCGATGCAAAGAGAGTGTTGACCAGAGTTGACTTTCCAAGTCCAGAGCGGCCTTTGGCGTTGCGGTGGTAAGAAGGTTCAGATTAGAAAGTTGCGTCTCATCCCATCACCCTATCTCCCTCCTGCCCCTTCCCCACCCCTTCCCCTCTGATCGCCTGCATGCACTCCTCCAACCCCTCTCTGGCTCTCCGCCTGGCTACTCACCAACGACCATCAGGTTAAAGGCAAAGCCCCGCTTGAGCAGCTTCTTCTCAATTTGGGAGGTGATGCTGTCAAAACCAACGTAGCCAGTCAGGGCAACCTAGCGATCGGCCAAAGGAAAGCAGCGTTAGAACAGCGGCGATCGCCGGGGGAGCGTTGCAGGCGCACCTTCTTCTCGGGGACAGCGGCAGTGGCCATTTGTGTTTGTGGTGAAAAAACTGGAAATTGGAACGTGTCTACAACAATAATCACAAACAGATTCAGTGGACAGCATAAATACAGTATTCAACTACAAAAGAGACGCTCAATAAATAGGCACAATGCAAAAAACAGTAAAACAAAAAACACTCGAGAAACACTCCTTCTCACAATACAACCTTCTCGCCAGCAAGCCCCCCACCATTCACAACCGCCACGTTCGCATGCGCAACATCACTCCACTTCGGAGCTACTCTCTCACAAGAAATTCGTGAACTGCCTCGTCCAGCATACATATCCATCAACTCATTCCGTGCCACTAACCCAGACGATGCAACAGAAGGGGGACTCGCATAACCACCATCACTACTAATTCCACTCCCATCTTCTTCTGCCACCATCGCCATCACAGGTGACTTCCAACTGGCTGATGTACGTGAGCGAGAGTAAGGTGATGTAAGCACCACCAAATGTTGCCGGTGCAGCTCCTCAACCTCTCGCTCCTTCATACCAGAAACACTTTCACTCATACTAGTCGTACGTGCACCAGCACCCCCGCTGCTATTGGCACTTGTCGCACCACAAGTCTCATCATTCAACATCAAAAACGCATGCGCCACAGTTTCCGCACTAGGTACATGTAAAGGAAACCTCTGTCGACTTTCACGATGCATTTCTTGGCCAGGACCAGCAGCCTCAGCTGCCACTGCAGCACCAACGGGAGTAACCCCAATTGTTCCATCGCGTTGCAAAACTTTAGGTGGCTCCCTTGGGAGAGTATACAAATCTTGAAGTGACCCTTCACTCAGTCGTGGCTGTCGCGCGTGGTGCAACGCAATATGGGATGGAAGAGCAGCTGGTGGCGGACTAAACTGCTGCTTCACGCTCGACTCAATACTAATTGTATCATACGGTCTATCTTCCACTTGTTGTTGCTGCTGCTGCTGCCCAAAGTAATGCGAAGGGAAATGATGTCCATCACCACCTTCCTCATCCCCCAACCGCGGAACAACCATCGACTTACGCGACCGACTATCCCTACTCACAAACGAAAACCCATCACCATCACACCCATTTCCTGGATTTACAGACCCCCCAAGTCCACCCTTCACCGTCAAGTTCCGAAGCGACCCATAGTCACAACTTGCACTCGAACTGTTTCGGTTATGCAAATTCTCTGCTCGATGGTAATTCCTCGCGTCACCATTACCGCGGCCGCCGCCACCATACTTGCGATAACGAGCCGCCACAAGCTGGCGCACCTTCACAGCGCACACCAGCAAAACAAGGGACCCAAGAATAGCTCCAAGAACAATAAAGATTATTGTTGCCGTTGGCAGCGTGGTGTTCGCAGTCTGGTTTGCAACACCATTACCAGAACCTGTTGGCATGATACTTCTTTGTGGACTCGCTGGTTGTTGCAAGTTGGTGGTAGGTGACGGTGGAAGTGTGCGAATCACTTTAATTGTGCCGGCTGTAGAAACAATTGGTTCGGGGATTGCTACAGGAATACCAGTTCCGTTTGGAGACGCGACTGCCCCGCCGCTGTTACCACCCCCACCACCGGTGGCAGCATTGCTATTGGCCGTAGAAGTTGCTGCTTGCCCGGGTAGAGAACGCGATGCGGCGCCGCCAGGCTTGTTTGAAGTGGCTGTAGCTGGGCCTCCGCGGCGGTGCAGTTGCTGTTGTTGCTGTTCGGGAATCCTCATTCTATCACAGCGCTTTGTTTTTCAAGGGTACTTTTTTTCTCTTCCTTTTTTTTCACTGGGCGGGCGGACATTCCAGCCTGGTTTTTCTGAATTGGAAGTTGGCGGGTCTTTGGGGAAAAAATCTATATTCACCACCAGAAAAATCCGTGCACCCCTTGTCTCACCAACGGAATTGACAACAAGCCTTGCAAAAAAGAGCGCCGAGAATCGGCTTCGTTAACCAACACCATATATATCCTGCTTAGACTAAGAATCCACCTCTTTACACCAAAGTATACCAACTTGGAATATAATACACAAAACATTTTCTATTTATGACGGGTTTTTTTGCCGTTTTTTTTTTTCCTTCAGGTTCAGAGTGGTTTCACATTTAGCAGAAAAAAAGGCAAAACTTCAAAAAAAAAAAAAATCAAAAAAAAAACTCCAAATCTAAAATAATAATATAGCGCCAATGGCCGAAAAAGATACGGAAGGTGTATATGTATGTGAGTGAAAATAACGATGGGAGCTAGGGGAGGGGGGGCAAAATACAAGATTGGATCTGCGCCATTAACTAAAGAGATATCTACTTCCAACTAATACAGCAAAAAAAATGATTGACTTCTAAACTCAGGAGTTCGCGGTGCCAAAGAGTACATGTTGAGCAACAACAGAAGCAGAATTGGTTGTGTCTAACAAATGTGGAACAAAAAAAAAAGGGAGAAAAAATTAGTTCACATAAAAAAAAATAATAATGGGTTTACACCCATACCTGCACCGCCGCCACGTTCCATCAAGCTTCCAAATAATCCCTTCACAGGCTGCGGTAACCCTCCTTCTACATCGCTTTCGACAACAACGTCGTCCAACGACATACACTCAACTCCATCCACCAAGGTATCTTCCCTTCGATTCCTGAACCCAAAAAATGAACCGCTAGGAGCACTAATATTACCACCACCAGCAGCACCACCAGCAGCACCAGCACCACCAGCACCACAAGCTTCAAATTCCAAATGTCCAGAACAAGACCCTGGAGACGACGTGGCTGTACTCAACGTATTTCCCCCAACAAGAGAACACGGACTAAACAAAAATGATTCAGGGTCCTCACATATGCCACCACTGCCACCACCACCACCAGAAAAAACACTAGCGCTGTTTGAAAAAGATTCCAACCTTGCCACTTGCGGCGTCGTTTTATCATCGCCACCGGCAGCAGCTGCAGCCGCAGCTGCAGCCGCCCGCCGCAACAAAGACGGCTCAGATGCAGTTCGAACAAGCATCATATCTTGATCTCGCCCCGCCAACTCATTTTGACCCACAGGAGTACCACCCACATGACTAGCCACAGTACCAGCAACACCACTAGTCGTCATAGAAGCAACAACACCAGCAGGAGCCGCTGGTCCAACACCCACAGCGCCCGCCACCGCAGCAACAGCGGCACCACCACCACCACCACCACCGGCAAGAGACCGCCCCATGGCTCTCCCTCTCCGAACCTGCGCAGTCTTACGATACCGAATCACACCACCACCACCACCCCACGCCCCTCCAACCTGCTGCTGATACAAAGACGGGATCTCCAAATCCATATAATACCGCTTCGAAAACTCAAACCGCGCCGTCGGCGGAATACAAGACTGGAAATCCAACATTGTCAGCGTCGGCCTCGTCGAAACCACCGCCGCCGCTGCTACAACACCACCTCCAGAAACAGACCCATCTTGTATTCCAGTCTCACCAGCCCCTCCATTCTTTGGTGACCCCCCTTCTTCACAAGTAACCCCTTTGCTTGGTGAAACAGACCGCAAACTCATACTCGCAAGCGCACTCAAAACAGTCCCATCAATCGCTTTCAAAACCCCTCCACTCGTTTTCACATCCGATATACTCAATGACCTCCGGAACTGAGTTCCACTATTGCTGCTGCTGCCGCCGCCGCTGCTGCTGCCGCTGATGTTGTTGCTGCTACTATTACCACCACCCGGTCGCCCTTGCTGCTGTTGCTGCTGTTTTGAATTCCGTGAATGCATCAACGTATGACTATGCCGACGCTGCGCCCTCCCGATTCTCGATGCATTGCCACCAAGTGGCGACGTTAAAACACTTTTCAAGGTGCTCGCTCCCGTCGTTGTCGCACTTGTTTGTTGCGCACTTGCAGGCGCTGGTTTCCTGTTTGCTCCAAAAGTTGGTGCAGGAATCCATTTAAATGTTTGGTGTTGCTGTTGTTGCTGTTGCTGTTGTTGTTGTTGCTGTTGTTGTTGTTGTTGTTGCTGGGGATTGTGAAGTTGGTAGTGGTTTTGCTGGTATTGGAGAAGCTGGGGTTGGTGAGCAATCACTCCCGTGTTTATCGTTCTCGATATTACTGGTGGCGTTGACGTTGCGGATACAGATCGTGCCCGCTTCGTCTGTGTATCCATCATAGCCATTGAATATTGAGGTTGCATATTATAGTTTTGTTGTTGTTGCTGTTGCAGCTGCTGCTGCCGTTGCGGTTGCTGTTGCTGTGTCACAGCAAATCCATTCATTCCTATTGCCGCCCCAGCATTGAATCCCAAGACTCCACGATTCACTGGACTTTCCGATAACGACCTGGCATTTAACCTTCCTTGCAGATTCTGACTTTGATTTCTCTGCTGCTCAATCCCACTCGTCAAAAAGAGGGGCAGACACCGCGCGCTTTCCTTGTTCAACACAAACTCCACACTTTCTTCCGAAGATATCGACATTTGATCTTCCTCCTCCTCCTCCACCACCACCTCCTCCCCCCCATCGCCCTTCGCGCCGCTTTCCGCTGCTGCCGGATGTATCGATGCAGAATACGTTGTCGACCTGCTCATGGTTGGGGAGCCCACAGGCATAAAGTAATAGCGCGGGATGCTTTGTTTTGCCTTGTTGGTGGAGGTTGTTGTTGCGTCATTCAAATCTTCGTCTTCAGAGTAATAATAGTCTAGTTCATTGTTTCTGTTTTTCCGTGCTATTTTGATATTATTATTATTCGTTGATTGTATACAGAAGATAGAAAAAGAATCGCCTACGGCGATATACCGAAGAAAGAAAAAGAAGAATATTCACCGCCTACGGCGGTATACAGAAGATAGAAAAAGAATCGCCTACGGCGATATACAGAAGAAAGAAAAAGAAGAATATTCACCGCCTACGGCGGTATACAGAAGATAGAAAAAGAATCGCCTACGGCGATATACAGAAGAAAGAAAGAGAAGAAGATTCACCGCCTACGGCGGTATAAACTCACCGCCTACGGCGGTATCAAAAAAAAAAACTCACAATGCCGACTTTGAAAATTACTACTTTTAGTAGCCGCAGCAGAAAAGACACCTTCCATATCATCTCTCGAACCACGATAATAACCACCACCGCCACCACCAGCAGCACCAGTTCCACTAGCACCAGTACCACCAACGGAATCCCGAAACATTGGCAGGGAAGGAAACGCAAGAGAGGGATTGTACCCTACACCAGCACTACCACCAACACCAACACCAACACCAACACCATATTGAGGAGATGGAGAGGACCCAAAGGGTGTATTACTATTGTTATTATTAGTATATCGCTGGTGTAGCTGCTGTTGATGTTGTTGCTGATGCTTTTGATGGTATAAAGGCGGAGGGTATTGTTGCACATTAGTATTCATACTATTGTTGCAGTTTGACTGCGGCGGCGGTAGTGGTGGATTTGGGATGAACGGTTGAGCAAATGCAGATAACCGCTTGGATACAGATTTCAACGAGCTGCTAGGAGGAAGTTGATTTACTATCCCCTGTTGAGAATGCTGCTGCTGCTGTTGAAGATATTGCTGTTGCTGTTGAGTAAATTGATTCATGGGGATTTGGTGCACATGGGAGGATGCTTGTGGCACTGGTTGAACTTGTGGCTGAGGAGGTGGACAAGTAACAGAGCCCCCTGACGCTCCACCAGTAACAGTACTAGTGCTATTACTGTTACTATTTCCACTCCCATTCCCACTCCCATTCCCGGACAAAGCGAGTTGATGTTGTTGTTGTTGTTGTTGTTGTTGTTGTTGTTGTTGTTGTTGTTGTTGTTGTTGTTGCAGTGTGTTTGCATTCGCGCACCCCGCCACTTTCCGCGCAGCCACTTCGTTGTACGACAGCACGCGGCCAGCGGCGCTGTTCAGCGTTCCCGAGCCAAAGAACTCGGCCATCGACACGGTGGTCATTGTGCCGACGTGTGCCGTCTTTGCCTTGTGCGCGCACGCCGCCGCTGGCTTGGGCGGACTGCCCTTCGCGAGCGCGCTGCTGTGGCTGCTGTGGCCGCTGCCGCCGCCGGCGTGGCTCAGCGGCGCAAACGCGGCTGTCTGCGTGGCGGCGGCCAGCGACGTCGAAGAAGGCGCAGGCGACGCCAGTGTCGCGCGCGCGAGCACCTGCGAGAACGTCTTTTTTGCGTGTTGTTGGTGTGGTTGTTGGTGTTGTTGTTGATGTTGATGTTGCGGTTGTGGGCGCGATGGAGTTGAAGTTGAAGTTGAAGTTGAAGACAAAGTCGAAGTTGACGTTAAAGTTAAAGTCGAAGTCGCACACGCCGACGCGGCGCTCAGACTCGGAAAGTCGAGGCTCGGCCCGTGGCTCGCCCGCTGGCTCGCGCCCGGACTTTGCCCGTCAAGCGACTGCGACCGCGGCCGTCGCGTCGTTTCGTCGTCGTTGTTTGGAAAAAGTGGCGCCATCGTTCGATCGCCGTCTGTTGGGCGGCGTGCGTATTTCGCGAGATTTATTGATTTTTTATTGGAAAAACTATTAAGATAAAAAGCAAATATTATATTTAATATTTTAATATTTTAAATAATAATAATATTAGACGGTGTAAGAACAAAAAAGATCATACTACACTACTGCACTCTCCCTCTTGTCATAAAAATAGGCTGTGATGACACTTGGCTTCTTTTCAATAATCTCTGAAGAATGTGACTCTTCAGCAAAAATCTTTCGGAGGATTCCTTGCTGGTCAACCCACCCCACCATACACCATGAAATAAGCAACCAATCCAGGTACGCTGGCTTCTCTCCTTGATACGACAATGCTTCTTCAACTGCAACCACAAACGCCAAAACCCCCAACGCGATTTCAACACCAATCAATATCAACGCCTTTTCAACAACATGCGCATTGGAATTCATTGTAAACATGATTCTCCCTCGCACCAACTTTACAAGCGAATATGTGTCGGCCCCAATCCGAATCACCAAGAATGGAAACAGTGTTGCAAGCTGCAGAATCGTGGATACTGGAAACTGCGTGTTTCCATTGTTTGCAAATATGAATCCTGTTCGTATCATTCTTGCTGTAAATATTATCCCCACGATTGCAAAGGCTGTCTTTTCAAAAGTTTCTTTTGTGGATTTTACTTCCGTCAAGGCAATGAACCGGCGGAACGACGAATAGAGAATGCTGCAGAGTGTGCATGTGTAAAAAATTGTGGATAGAACTATCGCGTAGTAAAACTGCGGTATTGCTCCCGTCGTTTTTTTGGTCCACGTGTCTGTTACTTGGATAGAAACATAAATGAACCAAGAAAGCACTGAAGCAAGAACAAGTCGATCTTCTTTGACGAATCGACGCGTTTTTAGATTAAACAGGCACTATGCAATGTTATTATTTTCTGATTTACTCTCCTTTTTTTTTTTTTTTATCAATACTTACAACAAATATCATTCCGAATGAAAACCCAGCCATTAGAATCCCGAAATTCGATCGATCCCAGCTTTGATTCATCGCTGTAGGATTCACTACTATCGTAGCAGTCGACATCTTTGTTGGAATTGTCAAAAAAAAAAAAATAATATGAAATCTTGATAAATAAATAAAACAACACGGATGGATCAAAAACACGTTCTCGTACGCCCTACAACATACTTTCCTTCCTTCTTCATCGAAAACTGTCTAATCGCTCTTCTCTTTCTTTTTGATTCTATTCAAAGAATCTGAATTGGACGTTTGGACTAAACAGAAACATTGTTGGTGGCGTATTCTCACTCGCCGATGGCCAGAACCGCAAGGTACAAAATCTTCTTGCCTTTTTGCGAAAAAGAAAAAAAACAAAGGCTTGGAAAGGATCTAATCTGAAAACTTTCTTTCTTTTTTTTTTTTTTTTTTTTTTTTTTTTTGGTCTTTCTTAGGTCTTGTTCTACGCGTCCTCTCACACTGGAGTTCTCTTTGACTGGATGGGCGGGAAACAACAACTTTTGCAAGGACATGTATGTATATAAGCTCAAATTTTTTCTGTCCTCCACAGAGTTTTTTTTTCCCTCAACTAAACACAAATTCATTACAGTGCAACGAAATCTCCGCAACAGCCGTCACAGCAAACAAACGATGGGTCGTCACCGCCGACAAGGGCCAATCCCCCGTCCTCATTATTTGGGACACCATGCCACACATGATCCACCAGAACCTTGCCAGTTTGATTCCAGGCACACCGACAGGTCCACCGCTTTTGAACGCGCTTCCAATCAAAACGATTTTCGAAATTCATGCTGGGACTGGGGTTGTCGCGTGTGAGTTTAGCGCGGATATGAAGTATATGGTGACACTTGGAAATGGTAAGAACGTTTATAACACATGTTCACTATTATTTTTTAAACACACTGATTTTTTTTTTTGGTCAAATAGAGGAAAAGCAAGTCATTATGATCTGGGATTGGTCTACAGAGTCAGAGAAACCGATTTGTCAACTCGAAATCGAAGGGGAACGACAGGTTTTTTTTGATTTTTTTTTTTTTTTGAAGCTTCCCCCCACCCTCCCCTATTTCTTTTTTCCTTTTTCTTTTTTTCTCTCGTTCATTCCTTCATATTTTTTTTTTGTAAAACTGACGGAAAATCCAAGAAAACACTCAAAATCAATCCAGAAGATCCATTTGAAATCATGACAAACGGAGACATTACAGTAAACTTTTTCATTTGGGAAAAGGATGGAACAATTGCTCAGCATATCCCACTTTTGAGTTCAAAGTAGGGGAGATTTTTTTGTCGCTTTTTCTTATTCACTAAACCCTCCACCCCCCCCCCCCCCCCCCATACTATAGAGACTTTCTTCATACACCTGCAAACTTCTCATACTCAATGTTCATTCCCACAAAACACCAAGCAATGACAGCAACAGTTGACGGCGATGTTATCGTATGGGCTGGTCATTCCTTGAATAACCTTAGCATGGACCTTGGAAAAGGAAAATACGCTTGCGTCAAGTTCATGAAGTTGAGTGTATTTCTTTTTTTAAAACTCTTTTATCCAAATATGTGTGTGTTTTTTATTTATAAAAAAAAAAAAGGTTACATCAGACTTCAATCAACTACCTCACCACAATCGGGAACTCATACGTGGTGACGGGTGGCGAAGAAGGCACAATCAAGATTTTCGACCTTCAGGTTTTTGATACCTTCCTTTTTTTTTTTTTTTTTTTTTTTTTTCCAAATTATTGACCCAACCCGGAAAAGCTTCGATTGATCATGTGGTTTGATAAACTGAAAGCCGGACCCGTCACATCCATTTCGTTCTGCTCCACATTTACAAAAACGACAGACCCCAAAGACTGTAAGAAAATTTTTTAGTTTCAAAAAACCTTGATGTCTTTAATTACAACAACAACAACTACAACCTTCCCAGCAATCGTCTCTGACTTGAATATCCCGGAAATCGTAATCACAACAAAACAGGCCCGCGTCCTTTTGTTATCGAAACAAGATCCAAGAAACATTCGCACTCCAAACAACAACAACACCAACAATCGATCCTACGTGTCTCGACGAGGCTCGGCGGATAAGAACGGAGGCCAAGGATCCATAGAAGATGTTTGTACACCACTTCCAAACGCCCCCTTTATTCCCCCCCTCTGCATTCTTACTACATTATTTTTTTTGGCGGGCTGTTTAAAAAGGGCCCCGACGTTCAAATCCTCGTTGAAACGCAATACAAATCCGTCCACGGACTCGCCGCGCACCCCAAATTACCCCGCTTCGTTGTCGGTGGATACAGCGGGCTCTTGCAGATTTGGGACTACTCTGCCAAAAGCGTCGTCGTCTCTCGTTTATTTGAACTCGTTCACGTTGATGAAGACCCACATACTCCCTTGACAAAGAAAAAGAAACCTGTGGTTGAACAGTTGAATATCGAGTCTGTTGCTTTTTCGAATGACGGAGAACTTCTTGGTAAAAGGAAAAAAAAAAAAAAGAAAGAAATAGAACTCCATTTCACTTATATGAAACAAACCTTTTTTAGTCGTTGGATTCGCAAACGGAACTCTTCGGATCTTGGATGCAAACACCCTTCAAGAATGCGATGGCCAGCGCAGCGTGACGGGAGAAATCATGACTCCATACTACATTATTTGCAAAGAGTCTCTTGAGAATGAATTGGGATCTCGTGTCAATCATGTCATTTTTTCTGCCTGTGGGAAATACTTTGCTGCCAGCGATTCTCAGTACGCTGTCACTTTGTTCAAGAAGGAAGTTCGAATCGGTCCCAAAAAGAACATTGAAGGTGTCGGTAGAGCTGTAGAGAAACTGGCAAGCGGCGAGAAATACGCCGTGTGGATGCAAATTGGAAAGTGCAAAGCTCATTATAAGGATATTATCGGTGAGCGCGATCCCCACCCTCGACCTAAAAAAAAATTCCCGCTCCTGCTAATACTAACTTCTCCATGTATTTTTCTCCTCTAAGCCCTCATGTTTATTCCACCAACTGCATTGGAACCCACAAGAGTCCGCCTTCTCTCCGTATCAGCAGACCGACACGCAGCAGAATACGATACAGACACATCCACAATCACAAGTGGAATCAAACTCCTTTCTTTAAAACGCATTGAACAAACTGCAAGACCTCTCGCCGCCACATGGCACCCGTCCCTCAACATTGGACCCACCCCACCAAAACCCGAAGACGGATCCACAACAGGAGGAAAAGACGCCACCGACCAGCAACAGCAGCAACAGTCCAACAAGGACGGCGGCGGCGGAGAAATCGCCGCAATCTCAGCCGACACATTTATCCTCACTTGCAACTCTGAATACAAAATCCGCCTCCACAACTCCAACACCCAACTCTGCAGAAAAACCGCCCTCGGCCCCACTTTCGGCGGGAACTTGAATAGTCTCGTTGTGGTCCCAGATGTGGGCTCTGGAGTCGGCGACACCCCACAGACATTCAATTATGTTGCTTACAGCACGCATGACAAGGTTGTTGGTTTGACGAAAATGCCGTTTGACGGGAACCCACACAAGTTTATGGGATTACTTGCGCATCCGTGCCATGTTTCCAAGATTGCTTCGTCTTTTGATGGCGCGTTTTTGTTGACGGCTGGGTTGGAAGACGCAGCGGTGCACATGTGGAGCATTAATCCAACGGCGTTGGAAACTCAAATTGCGATTGGGGGGAAGGATATGGAGCCGTTTTTGGATATGTTGGATGAATCTGGGGCTGGCGAGAATGGGACTTTTTACAAGGAAATGGAGGATTATTTCTACTATGCGCAGCTGAGAAGGTTTGTTTTCTTTTGAGACTTCAATTGATTTTTTTTTTGGTTGCTTGTACTAAAGCAAAAAAAATATATACAAAAGCCAAGGAGAAGACGCTGCAACAACTCGTTTAATCCAAGATACTGTTGGGATTTCCGAGATTCCCTCCATTATGCAAGCTATGGGGTACTACCCTTCAGAAAATGAGATTGACAATATTCTGAATGAAGTCAAGTACTCGTCTCTTGCAGAAGGAGAACTGGTGGACGAGATTAGTTTCCCAGACCTGATCAAATGTAAAACAAAAAAAAAAAAAAAAAAACTTGTTGTTGCTATTTTGCCAATAATACTCACTCGGTACATACCTCTTCATTAGTGTACATCAACCATCGTCCCGTGTTTGACCATTCAGAAGAAGATCTCTTGGCGGCTCTCAAGTATGCAGTTAAATGCCATCCAGGACTGACACCTCAACAGAGAGACGCTATCAAAACAATTGAGTCTGACACAACTATTACTAAAGACGGGCTTTGGAGTTTACTTCAGCAATATGGTATTTATTCCTGATTTTCGACAACCTTCAACACATTCATCTATAGTTGAACAACCAAAAAAAAAGGTGAATCCATGACAAAAGACGATCTTCAGACTTCATTTCGTGCACTTTTATTGAATGATGCCGTGTACAACGGATCATGCCCAGACAAATTCACTGGGCGCCAATTTGTTGAAGACCTACTTGGCCTCCAACCAACGTTACTCCCAGGAGCAGCTTTATCCCGTGAAAAACATTTTTGAAGAAGAAATCGAAAATAAACGAAAAAGGAAACCGAATAACATATAATTATGTATTATCATTAATACTTCAATTAAAAAATAGATTTACTAGTTTTTCTACTGTAAAAAACAGTATGTGTCATTTCATCCACACGACACTCGATTCCGATTTCTCAGATGTTCCACTGCTGCTCACCAGAGACACTCTTTCACAACATTCAGACGCAGAAGAGTCCAAGTCTTCATCAATCCCCTCTCTACTGTCAGAAGTCCCTACCATCCATTCCGCCATCTCAACAACAACATGACAACTAGAATGCCGCGCCAAATTCACAGAGACGGCAGGATGAAATACTGGTGTTGTTGTTGTTGTTGTTGTTGATGTTGTTATTTTTGCTGCTTCAGGAACTGCGGAAACACTCTCAATAGCCACTCGGTTCATTGATGCAACACTCTTCATGGAGTATACTGGAACAGGGAGAGGTGGACGGGAACCTGAGTGCGATGAGTACGTCCGTGGGGAACTCTTGGGCGACATTCTCTGTCGAATTGGCGTTGCTGCATAGGACGTGTTGTTGCATGAGACCATAAACGGGCTGGTTGCTTGTTGTTGTTGCTGTTGCTGCTGCTGTTGCATTAAGCCCTCCATCTCCCCACTTCCATTCTTATTCAAATGCCCAGTGACAAGTTGGTGGTTCTGAAGGAAAATAACGCGTTTCTTGTTGCGGTTTGATAGCAAGTATTTCTGGCGACAGAGAAACGCGAGTAATGCCAGGAGCAGAAGAGCCGCGGTCCCCAGAATGAATTCAGTCACGGAAAGCACCGACATGTATATTTGAATGTGTGGATGATAATAATTGCCAAAAATAAAAAAAGATTTGTTTCCATTGCTTTGCGTTTTTCCATTCAGAGAACAAATTCAATTGTCAAGGTTGTAACCAAGCTCGCCAGATTTTTTTTTTTTTTTTTTTTTTTTTGGAATCGGCTCCCCCCCTGGTACTTTCTTTTGAACATTTTATGATCTTTCGTTGATCCCCTGGCAAAGTTGGTGTTGGAACAAGTTAATATTAAGTAAACAACGAAAGTTGAAGTTTGTCTTTTAATATGATCTGGTAGTACTTCCTTGGTGAAGGTTGTCGACTTTCAAGGAAAAAGAAAAAAGAAGGTGAAAACGAGCAACCTAATTTCCAGGGTGGCTCTGAGGGTGGCTCTGATGGCTTGATTTGGTTCACGGAGTTGGCTTGATGGAGCCTCCCAAAAGCCAGAGCGGAGACGTGTTTGATTAAAAGCGGATTAAAAAGCAGGCCAGGAAGATTAAATCAGAAAAAAGCCCGTGAAGCACTCCCCTCGCTCGAAGCGAAGCAACAAACGCATCAAATAAATTTCCTGGACGAAGCTTTTATGCGTACAGCTCATGGGAGAAGCATGCAAATAAAAACGAAAACGAAAATTAACTGGAAACCACGGTCAACACAAGAAAACCAAATTAATCCATCTCCAAGACAGACACTAGTAATTTGGATGAAGGAGAGCTTCCAACAGTAGCGCGAAAGGAAATGATTCAAATGAAGCGGCCGAAACCATTGTGAAACAGCAATTGAATTTTTTGCAGGCAAGTCAAAAATCCAATTTCAGAGGAGGATCACGTGACGGGAGGTGCTTGGGCAGAAAAAGGAGTACAAAGAGAGCGAAGAAAATTCCATCCATTGATACATTCTCCATTCATTCAAACATCCGCCGAACAAACAACTCTATAATGACCACAACCAGCCACACTGCCGCGCTCCTCGCCCGCCACGCAGCGCGCAGCAAGCGGGTCTCGTTCAGCACGGTCCCGCACGTCAGCTACACGTTCTCGCGCGACGTGTACGACCGCCGCTGCATCGCCGTCGAGCCGCTGACGGGCAGAGACCTCGCGGCGCTGCATCTGTTCCGGCTGTCGCTGCCGGCGGCCAACGGGAGCCTCCAAGTCCGGCGGGAGCTCCAAGGCCAGCTGCACTGCCCGAAGCAGCAAGTCCGGGCGCCCCGCCTGGCCGACATGCAGCTTGCCACTGCTGGCACCACTGCCAGCAACAACACTCCTCTTTGCTACACTGCCAGCAACTACACTGCACGCTACACTACTACAAGCAACACTGCTAGCAACACTGCCAGCAACACTGCCACCAACACTGCTGGCAAGGCGGACTGGATCAGTGGATTGGCGCAGGCTGCCAGATTCCACGTCAACACAGACTCCTTCATCGACTCATCCTTCAACAGTGTTTGGGAACGAGTCGACCAATGCTGCTCACACGTCCTCCTTCGATGCACCTGAACGGACGGATCGACTACTTCTTTTGATAGAAAGACAAGACAAAAAGACCTCACTTTGCTCTTAATTATTATTATTTGTTTGGTTGTTTCTTTGAATTTAAAAATAAGTGTAGAAAAGAAGAAGAATAAGAAGAAGAAAGACGGAAAAAGAATGAAGTAATAATAAACGTCTCTAAAATACCATATCTGAAGAATCCCAGTTCTCACTGATATGTGTTCTGTTTTTTTTTTCCTTCTTTCTTTTTTCTTTGTGGATAAAAATAATTTGAAAGAAATGTCGCAGTTGCTCGCTTTGCTCGGCGCCGCCGCCGATGGTTCTGCGCCAAATGCGGCGGGAATCCGCGCCGTGGTTTCCGCTATTTCGGCGGACGCAAACCTTATTGGGGCGCTGACTAAGCCGGAAACCATCCAGCTTGTTGCCCGCACAAACAAACTACTGGGCCAAAGCCAGCCAAAATCGTGTTCGGAGCTGCTGTTTATCGGTGCTGTTTTAGTCCGTTTCCTGGCGGTGCAGGGCTCGCAAGACCTGTTTGGTGATCATGCAAACACTTGGGCGACTCTTTTGCTGAATGGAATCAAGGTTGGCTTCCACTCTGCTTAATCCGTTTTTTTTCCTTCGAATTGCTTGCTGATTCTTTTTGTTTAATTGTAGAAATCTTCGGGTCCCCTTCTTGACGAATTCCTACTTTCCTTCCGTTGTGTCCTGATTCGATGCAAACCTTTTCCCCATCTACAACGAGACGTGGCAACTCCAAACATTCAAAAACTATTTGTTTTCTTGCTTCAAAAAGTTGGCAGCGGAACAGCAGATGTAGTGGTGAGAAAGATCAAGTTTCTCCATTATGACAACAATTAACTTAACATATTACTATTTATATGTTTTTGGTTTCTCACTCATTGTTTAAGGCACATGCTCTCACGGAATTCACAATCATTGGTTCCACGTTCCCATCCATCACCAAACCTTATGCAGATAAAATTGAAGCGTTGGCCATTCAGACCCTGACTCAACAGCAATCTCAAGACGCTCCCTTCTTTTCTCCAAAGCTGAATTCGCTTGCTATCAAGGCTCTTGTTGCTTCAACTCGTATTTTGGCGACTTCTGGCGGAAGCAAGAATACCGGCACAACTGTTTCGACTTGTGGCCGTATTTCAGAGACTTTATTGGTTGTAGTCAAAGATTTACTTTCTGTTGTTGTTGTCAAGGGTGAGTCTAGTTGACAAGCAATCATCTTTTTTTTATTTTTAAACAAAAAAGGAAACCTAGACCCACAATATTCATCAAAAATCCAGCCCTACGATTTACCTTCAATCACCGACACTCCTTCCAGTGAATCTTCGTCGTCCTCTTACTCTGCACGTCTTGCGCCGTTATTGGATAGATTCAAGTCTTTTGTACAGGCCCACTTGTACCTTCTTGGCTCAAAATGTAATAATAATAAACAAGATTCGGTGAACCCGAATGTTGTTCTTGTGATTGCAAGTCTCATTTTGGATGTCGCTGGAAACGAAAAGGTGAAACCTTTGTTTTTTTTCTTTTTTTGTTTTGTTTTTTTATATTTATTTTTACTTTTTTTTTTAATAGGCAAAGAATGGACACCATGAAGCCATTTATGCGGAGAAATTAAAAACTGTCATGCCGGTCTTGGTCTCACATGTCAACAGACTGCTGGGAGCTCTTATCTCAAGGTGAGCTCGCACAAAAAAGAAAAACCGATGCCTGATAACTAAAAAAAAAACTAACCATAACCAAAAAAAGTTTGGGCCCCCAACTCATCTCTGATCGCGACACATTATGGTTCCTGTTGCGCAAATCGTTTGCCTATTCCACTCGATCCACACAGTTGCGAATTTCATCGTACAGGCTCATGTGCATGTACATTGAGATTTTTGGAACCAATGGCGTTGACTCGGTTTACCTTGGGATCATTGAAGATATGGTTGCCGATGTTTCAGGAGTGACTTCATTCAAAAATCAGGCGGTTTCTGCCTTTGCTGGTGGAAGGAATGAGTCTGCCCTTGTGATTGCCGCGTCGAAATGTAAGCTTTTTTTTTTGGTTTGATACTTCTTAGATTGTATCTGACGAAACCTAAAATCTGTTCCCCCAACCAAACCAAACCAAACAAAAAACAAAAAAGGTCTTGGCGCCTTATTGAAATTCGCCACACCCCAACAAGTCCCCGTGGGACCCATCACGTCCCTCTTCACAGCTGTTGTTCAAACCGTATTGGGTTTGAGTTCTGCGTCCTTGTCAGTCTCCACAAAGTCGATAGCGTTTGGGAATAGTGTCAAGTTTGCACTTTACACACTCCTCATTCAATGCCTGCAATGCCATAGTAGAGACTCGTTTCCTTTTGAATGGGTTGCAAGTGGGATGAAGGCTCTTATGGATGCCTTGTCAAAAGCTGATTCTGAGGTTTGTCTCTCTCTCTCTCTCTTTTTTTTTTTTTTTTTTTTTTTTTTTTTTTTTTTTTTTTTGGGTTATTGCTGCTTTTTGTTTTTCAATTTGGCGTCTCATTTTTTTTCTCTCTTGTTTCAGCTGAAACCAAAACTGGAAGGCTTGATTAACGCTCATAGTGATGTATTGTTTGGTTACCGACCACCAATCTTGCTGCAAAACAAATCCAGTGGTAATGGGGGAGGAGAGGATGCAGATTATCATGGTAGAAACCATCTTGGTGGTGGTGGAGGAGGAGGAATGATAAGCACCACAGGTGGTGCCGGTGGTGGGTTTATGGACTTTTATGGAAAAGCACCACCCGCTGTTGTTGCTGCTGCTGCTGCTCCAGCTCCAGCTTCTTCTTCAATCGCAGCAGAAACGTCTGGCCTTGTAACCATGTCAACTGCGTCTTCTTCTGCTGCTGCTCCTGTTGCTCCGAAAGATTCGATTGCAGTAGAATCGAAATCAGCGCCTGCGGCGGATGTAGTTATGGAAACAGTTGGAGAAACTGCCACAATTGGAAGTGGTACCAAGAAACCTGCTTCGTTGCTGCCAACGACTGGTGGTGGGGTTTTGTCCAATGGTAAGGATGTTCTCGGTGGACGTGGACCGTTGCCTACAGCAGTACCTCAAATCGTGAAGCCAATTCCTTTTACCCGTCATGATGACGAAGATGATTCGATGGAAGTGGAAATCAATGAATCGAAGGCGGGTGCGTCAACGCATTCGTTTGTAATGCCAGATGAAGACGATGGGGATATAGTTCTGCCTGAGATTGTGTTTGAGGAAGAAGAAGAGGAAGAAGAGGAAGAAGAGGAAGAAGGGGATAAAACACTTTAATTTTGACGAATAAAAAAATCACGTTGCAAAATGGAAGCCATCCTTGAGAACCAACCCGTGTTAATTGCAACGATCGTTGTCGGAGCGGTAGTTGTCCTTGCCACAGCGTATCTGTTCACTGCATCATCATCGTCCAGTTGAGTTTTCTTTGTTTGCCCGACCAGACAAATACTTGCGAAAAACAACAACTCAAACTAACATGGGCTCTGCAGAGAGCAAGTCGCTGCTGGCTGCAAGCAACAACGAATGGAACGAACTCGTTCTGACCGAAAAGAAGGAAATCTCATCAAACACGGCAATGTAAGCAAGCAACATGCTGGGTATCAACTGCCAACTGCCTACCTTGCTAACCCGCCCAACTTATGCGCTTTTGGCTGCCAGCTACCGTCTTGCCTTGCCAAAGAAAGATCAAGTACTGGGACTGCCGATTGGACAGGTGCGGTGATTTGTGCTGTGCGTTTGTTTGTTTGGACAGGACACACGAGTGACTCATCTTATGCTCTGTTTTTGATCCAAAAGCACATTCAAGTGACTGCCAATATCGACGGAAAGGACATTACTCGTAGCTACACTCCAATCTCCTCGGACGATGATTTGGGCGTGTTGGATCTTTTGATCAAGGTGTCGTATGATTTGTATTTATCCGGCTTCCCCTTCCCCAAAACTCACTTGTTCCACACAAAAAAAAAACCAAAACCCCAAATACGCAGTCGTACCCAACTGGAAACTTGTCTCGATACTTTGCCTCTTTGAAGATTGGCGACAAGGTCAAAGTCCGTGGACCCAAAGGAAACTTCAAATACCAACCAAACTTGGTCAAGACCCTTGGAATGATTGCTGGAGGTAATCTTCAAAAAAAAGACGAAGAAAGAAAATCAAGTTATTGGGAGGGGTCGTAACTCAATGCACCCCTTTTTTTTTTTGATTAGGAACTGGAATTACCCCAATGTACCAAATCATCCAAGCTTCCTTGAAGGACCCACAAGACAAAACCAAGCTCAACTTGATCTTTGCCAACGTTGCTCCATCTGATATTCTTCTTAAAGACGCATTGGATTCTCTTGCCGAGCAACACCCAGACCGTTTCTCAGTTTACTATGTATTGAACAACCCAGAGCCTGGTTGGACTGGTGGACAAGGCTTCGTGACCAAGGAAATGATCGAGAAGCACGCTGCTACTCCAGGTAGTGCCAAGATTTTGCTCTGTGGTCCTCCACCAATGATTCAGGCAATGCAAAAGTTTGCAGAGGAGATTGGATTCGGAAAGGCGAAGGCTGTGTCCAAGATGGAGGATGATATCTTCAAGTTTTAAAGAAAAATAATGGGGTGTTTATTTTTGAATTTCCTGAAATTTCATGCTTTGAGTGCCAGCAGGAATAAAATACTGGTTTCATTTCCAAGTTCCAACTCATCAAAACCCCCCAAGACAAAGAATGGACAGACGTGGTCGATCGGCCCTATCATCATCATTGTTTTGAAACGATTGTCGTTTAAAGCCAGAACAATCCACAGTCAAATACAAAAAAGTGCATTGTCTTCCACCACAATAATGCCACAATAACAATTTCTTTTGCGTTGAATATAGTTATGCGAGCGTTGAAAATAATTATGCGAAACACAGTCTTGTTGGCTATTTTGTCTGGTTTTGGTCTGGCTGTACCCCTTTCCAACCGTGAAGTCGTTCCTCCTTTCACCTATTATGGGGGACCACTTTTGCAAAGCGTCGAAGTGTGAGAATGAGTTTAATTGATATCGCCATCATTTAATTTCTCAGCTTCGATATAGAACGACTCTATTCTGGGGCAATGTTGAAAATCAGGTGCAATTTAACGCGTACTTTTCGTTCCTCACACAAAGCAGCATTATGGATGTACTATGTGAGTCTTTTGGATGAGTTGAATTTTGTTCTCAGTGTGTTTTTAGCATTCGACTATAGTGTGCCGTCCCAAAAAATCTACAAGGGAAAAGTTGTTGGGTCAATCGTTGAAACCAAACATAGCAAGACTGTTAAAAACTCGTTAGTTGACGATACTCTCGACATCAGGCCTTATTTAATGTGAGGAAGCAAGTTGTTTGGTACAAGACTTTTTAATCAAAACACAACCCAGAAATGCAATTTCCACAGGAATATTGAAGCCAACACCTCAAACCTATGTTTCCATTCTCTTTGCACCAACGATTAATGTCACGCATCAAACAAAGGCAGGGTCACCGGTGCAGAGGAGCTGCATGGAATTCTGCGTAAGGCTTTCTTTGGTTTTTACCTAGTGAACTGAAACCATTTTATAGGGTTATCATGTGAGAAGAGAAATCCCTCCATGTTCAATCCAGCTTTTTTTTTCATCAAATTCTTATTAATTCTCGTTTTAGGACACAATTGATATTCGAAACTTAAAGATTCCTGGAGTAACTTTTTTGGCGTATGGCATTATTCCAATGTGCGGAGGGATCAGTATGTATACCAAGCGTTGCGAAATAATGAAACAATCGGAATATGCTTATTCATAACAAACAGCATGTGGTTATGGAACGGCATTTGAGAATCAGTGTGTTACCGCGAGTCACGAGCTTGAAGAAGCAATCACGAATCCAGCGATTGGATTGGCAAAAGGACTTGGGGCACCTCTTTCTTGGTATGCGTATGTGCCAGGGTCTTCTGGTCCTCCTTTAATTAGTTCGGAAATAAGTGATCAATGGTGAGTCCATCGATTCTTTCTTTGTAGGATTAAACATTTTTTTCAACAGTCCTTCTACAAATCCCGCAACACTCAAGGATTCATCTGGAAATTCTTGGAAAGTACAAAATGTATGGTCCAAGAATCAGCAAAAGGTTAGTCTTGTTGTTTTCGTGGTAAGATTCAGACAGTTTCATTTTGCAGTGCGTCGCCAGCAACATCAACAATCAGAATCCTGCTCCATTAAGACCAACAACAACCTCTACATCAACTTCTACAACCACGAAAACAACTACAACCACGAAAACAACGACAACCACGACAACCACGAAAACAACAACAACGACCACAAAAACAACCACAACCTCTTCATCAACTTCTACAACCACAAAAACAACAACAACATCAACTTCTTCATCCACTCCGACAAGCACAAGAACAACAACCAGCTCTACTTCAACAACAACAGTAACAACAACTACTTCAACAACAAGATCAACAACGACGTCAACCTCAACTTCAACTACAACTACAACATCGACGAAGACAACAACTTCAACGTCAACAGAGACAACTTCAACTTCAACTTCAACATCAACACAGACAACGACTTCAACATCAACGTCAACACAGACAACCACTTCAACTTCAACGTCAACACAGACAACCACTTCAACTTCAACGTCAACGAAGACAACCACATCAACTTCCACAAAGACTACAACGTCAACATCGACTCAAACAAAGATAACAACTCCAGCCTCAACAACGACGACATTGACGACGACAACCGCTTCAACTACTTCAACAACGTCAGTAACCACTTCTACTTCAACCACATCAAAAACATTCACAACTACAACTAAATCAAGTTCCGCAACTACAACATCCAAAGCTGCGCCCACCTCCACAACAACTACAAGCACAACTTCCAAAACCACTTCCACATCAACGAAAACTACATCAACCTCAACAAAAACGACCACAAAGACGACAACAACATCCACAAAAACTACGTCCACCTCAACAAAAACTACAACGACCACTTCATCTACCACAACCACTACAACTACAACCAAAAAAATTATTCGACCTTTGACAATGACGGCCAACATTGCATTGGTCACACCTGGCACTGTATTCGACGTTTTGTGGGATAATGCCGACACCTCCAGCTCAGATGACCGAATCATTTTCGCTGCATCTCCCGACACTGACAACCCACCAACAGAAGACCAAATGAGCGAAAACTGGCAGTACACTTATGGAGGTCAAACCAAACTGTTTCAACACCCTGAATCCTCTGGATCGTTAGCGGTAGCTGCCCCAGACAGTCCAGGAGTGTGGATGCTGTATTATTGCTTGAATGATGGATACACTTGTGTCACAAGCATCAGCGTTGTAGTTGTTCCCGCATTGAGTATTTCTGTGAATTCAAATACAGTCAGCGCTGGGAATTCCGTTGAGGTTTCTTGGAGCAATGCAGATATTAATGATGTGAACGATTGGTTGGTATTTTCCCAGGATTCCGTTCCTTCGGAGGATGTTGTTCCGGACTCTTGGCAGTATACGTATGGAGGGCAATATGCTCTTGATGTGGGTCCTCAACAATCAGGAAGTTTAACAATGACAGCACCTTTGAAAACTGGGGATTGGACCCTTTACTATTGCCTAAATAAGGGTTTCACATGTCCTGCTAGTGTCACCATTACCGTCTTGCCGCCTATGGATCTGTCGGCGTCGACATATACAGTCGCAATTGGAGAAACCATTGACGTATCTTGGATAAATGCAAATACCAACAATGTTGACGATTGGTTGATATTCAGTACTGGTGATCCATCGAATGTGGAGAATGACTGGCAATTCACGTATGGTGGACAAACTAAGTTAAATCAGTCTCCTGAGAGCTCCGGAACTCTTACCATGCAAGCTCCAACAACTGAGGGTGTTTGGAATCTTTATTATTGTTTGAATCATACATTTGATTGCCCTATATACTTCAGCGTAACTGTGGTTTCATCTTGAACCATATCCTTGACCTATCCTTATCCTTTTTGAACATACCAGCAAGGTAGACGCATCTTTAATAAAAGCAGTACACTTATATCTGTGATTGGTGATCATATATCGAAATGTGAAACTTAAAAAGAACAGGGTTCATTCACTCCCATAAAGTCATCAATTCTTTTTCTTTTTCGCCGACTCCTTTTTGATTTTCCCATTTGGGCCCTTCAAAACTCCTTCATCTGCAACTGCCGCTGTCGCAGCTGGTACAGTCTCCCCATCCTCCTTCTTGGCCAAAGAAGGCGCGTCGTTCGAAATAAACAATTCATCCGGCGACCACGGTCTCCTCAACTCCCCCGTCGCCGTCTGTTTCCCCAAAATATAAACTTGAAACAGCGGGTGCGTCAAAACAGTCACGCTTCTCAAAAGCCCCAGAATCATGAGAGAAAAACTCGACAAGAACTCCAGCTGGAAATACGATAAAACAGCGACTGCAAACATGATTCTGTTTGTGCTGAGCAGGTCGCTGCCTTGTTTTGTGTCGTAGTCTTCGAAATTTGTTTCAATTCGTGATTTGTGGCTGTCATCAAAAGTTGTATTATTAGTAGGAACCCTACAGGGGGGGAACCCGCCCTTCAACTCACATGGCATAAACCAAATACTTTTCGCTTCCCTCCGAGAATGGAATCCTGTTCTGGATGTATAGAGTCGATCCAAACACAAAGAGCTGGGAGAGAGTGTATGCGCCGACAAAGACTTTTTGCGTTGGATCAAATTGCACAAAATCAAAGAGGGCGGCTTGTTGGACAATGATGAGGCCCAACCCAATGATATGAAGGATCTAAAACATAACATATTACAAACGAGGTGGGGGTCGTATTGGCTCGGGATGGACAAACCACTTTGATGTTTCCGTCGAGCATCCGTTGTGGCGTAATTTTTTAAAATTAAAACCTCGTTCTTATTATTCTTCTTCTCCTTTAACCATCCTCTTTTTTCTACATGCAGACAATTGTAATCAAGTAAATTTCCATCCTTGCTTTGAAGCTCCCCAGTAATGATGATCAACAAAATCAAACTTCCCAATCCTCCTTTTCAAAAGCCCATCACGAAGCCACCTCCACCACTTTGTCCGGCTGGGTGAACTCCTCGCATTATACGCGTACATTGGATGAACCAAAACTCGACTCGTTTCAAACCATTTACTTCTAGTACTGGTAGCAGCATCTTCGTTTGAAAAGGAGGCTTCCAACGCATCTCCATACTGACTCATATACTGAGCCACAGCTTTTGTAAACACCTGAGGCCCACCCACTGCCTCCACATTTGTGCGATCACTGAGGTATTCGCGGGTCGAGTTTAGGACGTCGTTGCTGATTTCTTGGAGCAACGCAAACAGAGCAGGGTGTTTTGGGGAAGCAGCGAAAGTCCATTGGAGAAGCTGCAGACGTTTATAATAGTCTTCAGAATTCACGTGGGAAAAGTAGTTTGGATACCACTGTTATGGGGATGGGAATGGTGAGCGAAACAAAAAAAAAAAAAAAAAAAAAAAAAAAGAAAGAAAGAAACAAAGGAACTGCATAAACTCAACTTCAACTCCGACAATCAGCAAATGTTCGGGTGATGATAGCGCATTTTTCCCTAATCCAGAAGACAAATTGATACCACCATCCCATTTTTCTATTGATTGCAAACAAGTTGTATCGGCATCTGCATAAAACCCGCCATACACGTACAACAAGGCATAACGCAACAAATCCGTTTTCATCACCATCAATTCCATTTTTAAATACGCCTTGTAGACGCGATTCCCTAAATCCGACCCTCCTCCTTCTCCTCCAAAGTGAGTTTGCATGAACCAATCTGCTTCATCATCGTTCCATATTTTATAATGCGCAATTGGATTCTGTAGTTTCCATGATTCGAACCACTGCAGTCTCTCGGGTGGGGACAAGGAAACTTGTGGTGATGAAAACGGAGTGTTTGTTTTATAAGTTTGGTGAATCAAGAGTGGGATTTGGTATAGTTTCTGGAGAGGTGGAAGTGGTAATGTGAGGATTTGTGCTGGTGGTGTTTTGACAGGTGGCACAACAGATGATGAGAATTGATTATTCTCAGCATCACTTGATATAATCTGGAATGAAAGAGACGTCTTTTTCGATGTTTCTTTTTGGTTCGAGTTTGATGTTAACGCCGAGAGTATGTAGACTAGCAGAAGGAGTAGCGAAAGGACTTGAATGATACGTGACAGACGACCGCGTTTGTCTCGCCCAAAAAGATGACTTTTTCAGCATATGCAGTTTGTATTTTTAATTTAGTAAGGTGGTTAGTTAATAATGGGAACAACTAAACTTGACATTTCTGTGCAGGACAAACATTTTTATTTAAACTTTCTATTTATCTCTTACTATATGCACACATTTACTCCAAAGTATAGTTGAGGATAGTTAATTTTCATTTTTACTGAGTGGAGATATAGTTTGCTTTCCGGATTCGGAACAAGCCTTCCTTGAGTTCCGCCCGCCCTTAAAAAGCAGAATAGAAACGAGGCCACACACCAATGCATCGCGTCCGCTTCCTGGCGCCCAAGCGGCCATCATCGTCCGCCGCCTCAGGCCCTGATTTGTCATCGTGGGATCCGCGGGTGGTGCGGCCGTACAAGGGCCAGGGCTTTCTCAAGGTAAGGTGGCTGTGGTCTCTCTCTGAGTGCACTCTCCTACGGATCCTAAGTAGTGGCTAACCCCAAACTCAACCGCCAGGTGCTCAACTCGTTTGTCGTGTTCCGTCTGTGTGCCATACCGTCGTTTGTGCGCTGGGGGCCAGTGCTGCTGGAGACGGTGGAGAAGCTGCCTGGCCTGAAGCACGCCAGCCACGTGGTTGTCAAGAACACGTTCTTCAGGCACTTTTGCGGTGCGTATTGTCCCAAAGAGAGAGAGAGAGGGTGTGTTCTCATGTCTTTGAACTTTCACCAGGCGGCGAAGACATTGCCGAGGTGCATGCGACCATGCTTGCGTATCGCCAGCGCGGCCTGGGCGTTATTCTGAACTACGCGGGTATGGAGGCTGTGGCGGCTGTTTGCCCCCCACACATTTTGCCTCCATTAATTAATTATTCAATCTGAAACCCAGTCGAGGCCGAAGTGTCGGCCGCCGAGCCATCGCTGGACAAAGTCGTGGCCGAAGCTTCGCGCGTGCTTCGCGGCATGAAGGAAAGCGCGGACATTGCCGCCGAACACCCGCAGAACTTTATTGCCGCAAAGCTGACGCCTTACATTCCCCCCGCCGTGCTGCTGCGCTACACAAACTCGCTGCGCTTACTCAAGGCAACGTTTGATTCACACAGCAAAAACGGTCAAGTGTCCAGGGAACTGTTTCTGTCGGATGCCTTTAGCAACGTATTCCCAGGGCTCAGAGACTCGGGACCCCAGGTCTACGGCCAATTGGATCCCACCAACAAAGGATCTTTTGACTTTATCGACCTGACAAATGTTTTCACAATCTCTAACCACGTTGCTCGTTCCAGTCTCCTTGTTCCATCGTCAAATTCAACAACAACTCCACCCCACGCATTATTGGCGACAAAGTCTGACTTTGAAATATTTGACGCCATTGTCCCGCTCCTCGAATCCCTTATTGCCCACGCAAAGTCCCTCAACGTGAAAGTAATAATTGACGCCGAATGGACCTACGTACAGCCCGCAATCGACGACCTCGCCCTCCACCTCTCCAAGAAATTCAACGGATGCAGAAACGACGCTTCCCAAGGAATCAACAATGGCCGCCCAATAATTTTCAACACTTACCAAATGTACCTCCAAGACGCCCTCCAACGCGTCCAATGGGAACTCGAACGCGCCAAACGCGGCAACTACAACATTGGTGTGAAAATCGTTCGTGGCGCTTACATTGTCAGTGAAAGCGAACGGGCCCAGAAAATGAACTACCCGAATCCAATCTGCCGGTCTCTCGAAGACACACACAAGTCGTTCAACGGCGCAATTGATTTGTGCATCTCGGAAATCAAAAAACACACACCGGAACCAAATGCGGATACTCCACTTCCTGTACAGTTTTTCATTGCGTCGCATAACAAGGAAAGTGTGCTTCACGCTTGGCTAACTTTACAGAGGCTGCAGTTGAATCCACAGAGTGACTGTGTTGGGTTTGGACAGTTGATGGGAATGCAGGATGGCACGTCTTATGGGATTGCTGCGAATGGGTTGAAGGGATACAAATGTGTGCCATATGGACCTGTCCCTGTTGCGATTCCTTATTTGGTGAGACGGGCGCAGGAAAACTCTGCGGTACTCGGTGGCGTGAAAGTGGATAAAGACAATTTGTGGGATGAATTGAAAACCAGAGTGGGATTGCAAAACTAAAACTTTTTGTTTCCTTTGTTTCTATTTTTTCATTTATGTAATTACGTCTTATTCATTTATTACTATTCACTATAATAAGTATTTATTTATCCAAGAAAGAATGACCCATTCCATCGTGGCGGAATGCCGATCATCCGCCACTCTCAACGATGAATCGCGACTACTTCAGCGCTCTCAATCCGATGAAAGCATTGAAGTAATGGAAGTCGAAGGTCCCTTTCGACTAATGGATTTTCTCCGCTTTCTAGGCCCAGGCTTTATGGTGAGGGGCACTTCAAACCCTCTCATTGTTTTTGTTTACAAACCATCCACCATCCTGCGCCTAGATTGGAGTCGGCTATTTAGATCCTGGTAACTGGGCCACTGACTTGGCAGGTGTGTCTGGGTTGTTGCGTGTGTTGTGTGGGGACCAAAACAAACCAACTCAACAAACCAAAAAAAAAAAAAACAATCCGCCGCCTCTCAGCTGGATCACAATTCGGATACACTCTCCTCTATATAATTCTATTAGCAAACATGATGGCGATAGTCCTTCAATACCTGTGCATCAAACTAGGCGTCGTGACTGGAAACGATTTAGCAATGGCCTGCCGGAAACACTTTTCCTGGCGCGCCAATATCGCATTATATATTCTCACGCAACTCGCCATCATCGCCACGGATATCGCGGAAGTGATTGGAACCGCAATCGCATTGAACCTCTTATTTGATTTACCACTGCCTTGGGGAGTGGCGCTGACTTCCTTGGATGTCCTCATTATTCTCGCAATGTATGGAGCCGAGCATTTACGGAAATATGAATTTATTGTGATTGGGTTGTTGGCGACTGTGGCCACATGTTTTGTTTATTTGGTGGGTGTGAGTGGGCCAATTTGGATGGATGTCTTGTGGGGGTTTGTGCCGTCAATGGGAGTTGTGAGGGAGGAAGGGCAGCTTTATATTGCTATGGGGATTATTGGAGCTACTGTGAGTTGTCAAGTATTTCTATCAGTGGCAGCACTTACGAAAAAAAAAAAAAAAAAAAACATCCAAAAAAAAAAACAGATCATGCCTCACAATTTATACCTGCATTCTTCAATAGTGCGTTATCGATCTCATTCAGAATCTGAAACACTGGGCGAAATAACAGAACTTCCATCGCAAGCTGAAGATTTGAATGTCATCAATATTCAGCCTGTAGCGAGAATGAAACTGATTCCCCAAGCTTTGCGGTATTCAAACTTGGACTCTGTTGTTGCATTGACTGGAGCCCTTTTGATCAACAGGTAGGTGCTCTTTATTTATTTTTTTTGCTCTCTCTAATTTATTGATTTTTTTTCACAAGTGCTATTCTTATTGTTGCAAGTGCCTCATTTTATTTATCTGGAGATGGAGAAGTAGCCGAAATCAAGGATGCTTATATTCTTCTTGTGAGTTTGGCCCTCTAAATCTTCACCTGTCACTGATTGACGACAAAAAAAAAAGACAAAACATCTCGGCCCCGCAGCCGGATTCGCATTCGCTCTAGCCCTCTTCTGTGCTGGCCAATCCAGCACAATCACCGGAACTCTAGCGGGCCAAATCGTGACTGAAGGCTTCTTGGGACCGACCGTGAAATTCCAACCTGCTCTCCAACGCCTATTTACAAGAGTTCTTGCAATTATTCCTGCCATGGCTTCAGCTTTATTGACGGGCGCAAGTGGAATGAATCAGTTGTTGGTTTTCAGTCAAGTTATTCTGTCGCTTCAGCTTCCGTTTGCGATTTGGCCGTTGATTTGGATAACCTGCGGAGCTAGTGATGGTGACGCTATGAAGGTGCGGTTTGAAAGTAGTAGTAGCGGTGGTGTGGAAGAGGGAATTGTAGCTGATTCTAGTGGTGTTGCTGCTTCATTGGATGGTCTTGTAGAAGATGAAATCGTGATGGATTTCACTAATAGTGTGGGGTTGAAAGTTTCCGCTGTGGTTATTGCTGTATTTATCACCATATTTAATATGGTGTTGCTTTGGAAAATGTTGTTCTGAGTCCCGCTCAGGGGGGGAAGAAATAAGAGAGAAAGGAACAGATGACGTTGTTAGAAGGTTGTAAAATATTCACTTGTATCCCAATTCAATGTCCAAATTGTTTTTTGTTTTGACCCAACCTTGTAATTACAAAAAATCCAAGATTCCAATGTGGTATCTCGTTGCAAGTTTCCTCATTGCAGTCGCCAACGGCCAGGGCCAAGGTGTTGTCGAACTCAGTACTGGAACGGATTGCTCCATTTTCAAAATAGGAGTACTTGATCAATGGTGAGTCGGGTTTTGTTCGGTACATGCAATATTAAACAAGTTGGTCTGGCAGGGGTTACCCGAATGTCCCGGCGGATACTAGCGCTTCCTGCTGCACTGGAACAATGGCAATCAGAGGCCAAGTCGTGTGCGATGCAACCAACACCTACATTACAGACCTGTGGGTGTCAATGCTTGTAATTTGAGTTAATGATAACAAAGAAAGCTAATCGCTTCATCTTCTTCCTTGCTGGACAGACGCCTTGGAAACACTGGTATCGCAGGACAAGTCCCAGCTGGACTGAACCTGTTGACCCGTTTGACGCTGTTGTGAGTTACAAGCCTTATATACGCAAATCTTTGGTCTTGACACAAATCCTGCTCCCTTTTTTGCTCTAGGGATATTTCAGGAAATCGAGGAGTTTCTACCGGTCTCTCGACGTTGGCTGGTATTCCTGCCCTTCAAAGCTTGTGAGTGTTTTTTTTTTATTCCAAGTCCGATTCAGAAAACTGAAGAAAAGGAACAGGAACACTGTTGGAACCGGATTTTCCGGTCCTGCAATCCAATTTAGCTCTACTATTCAGTGCTCCTTCCCTTCGACGCTTTGTGGAAATCCAGGGTGCCAACAAGCTGCACCCATTCCTCTATGCCGTGAGTAATTTTTTAACCCCCCAGTCACCTCACCATTATCATTTTTCTTACACACGCATCGCCCATCAAAAAACAATCTGTTATAGCAACTACCGCTGTTTCTGGAAACAACAACCCGGCCGATTTCGCACCCCCTACTGCTAGCCCGGTGCTCTGGATCATTGTCGGAGTATTTGGCGGTGCCTTGTTTCTCCTCGCTCTCATGTGCTACTTCTGTAATCAACGTGGAGCCGTGGCTCGACGACTTTTGAACCAACCCACTTTACCGACATCCATCGACCCAAAAGAAAAGGCTGTACAATACGCAAGTCAAGAAGTCGCTGCAAGCGGAGAAATGGCAATGATCACATTGAGTCGAAACGGGATCCCAAAACGCTCGTTTAGTCTGCCAGAGACCCGTCAATTGCAAGGTAAAGACGAGGCGGCCTTGGATGTCGCTGCCTGTGAACCGTTTATTGCTGCTAACGGTGGAAGTGAGAGTTTCCCTGTGAGACGGCACTATGCCAAGGAATTGGGCGATGAATTGAGTTTGACGGACGGGGACTCTGTTGTCTTGACCAAGGTGTTTAGAGATGGTTGGGCTGAGGGTGTTTCGATGCGTGCTGGTGGGCCGGCATTGTTCCCGTTAGCATGTCTTGGAGGTGGTGTTCCTGTCGTTTTGGCGGAGAGGTTGAGGCTGGCCAGGATTATGGCTCGTGGTGGTGAAGCTCCTGTGGCTTGATTTTCTTGTCGTGAATACGAAAGCTCGAAAGAGTAGCATCATTTCCCTGTTTCCATTGTTAAGCAAGAATAGACCTGTTGAGTAAAAGAAAAAAAAAGTTTTGCGATTGCGCCATTTTCGAAAGACACTTTGCTGTCACGAGACACGTTCACGTTGGCTCTTGTTTCTCTTCTTTCTGGGCGGGGAAGCCTTGAGGAGGTTTTGTTGCTAGATAAAGGAAGAGTTGCATGACGTGAAATCTGGATTGACCATCAAACACGTAATTGCGGCTTTTTCGTTTGTTTCAGGGAATTACTTCTACTGCATCGTGAATTACTCAGCGGTACGCAGGATTGGATGGAGGAAAAGCGGGTGGGTCAAGGGACAGATTTTTTGTTAAAGTCCTGATAGAAGCGAGGGGGCCACGGTGATAAAGAAGTGAGGTGGAGATGAAGGCGAAAGCAAAAAAGCCCGGATCAATGCAATTTTTACGATTTTTTGTGTTTTACTTTTTGGGTTTCTTGTTCACAAAACAGTCTCAAGTGGCCGCTCAATATCAGATCTGATCGCCGCTTGCCACCGCCACACCAAACCAAGCAAGCAAGAGCAGCAGCACTATGGACAACTCAAGCTTCTACCTCGGAGATCTGCTTGCGGGCAACCTGAACGACCAGCGGAGAAACAGCGGCCTTGAGTTAGAGTATGGATCAAGCCAGCTGCCGCCAGGCTACGGCTACTACGTGAGCGGGCTGCCAGGCATGCCTCCGATGCAGCAGTTCCAGACTCCCGCACTACCACTGCCGCTGCCGCTGTATGCCAGCCAGGGTTCGCCGGTCGAATCCTTCCAGCAGCAGTTTCCGCTGCTGCCGCTGCCGCTATCCTTCCAGTTCAATGCGTATCCCGCGGTAGCGCCCGAGGCCGCTGGCAGCGATGGACTTCTTTCTGCCCAGCAAGAACAGCAGCAATTCCAGCGGCAGTCTCCAGCGTCCACTGCCAACCTGTACGTCGAGCCAGAACCAGCGGAGGCCAATTCTGTGCCTGCCAAAAAACCAGCGGTGCGCCGTCGGAAGCTGCAAAGCTCAAAACCGGCAAAGGAGTCAGTCTCGGGTCTTTTGTTGACAATGGATGCTGCTAGCATCAAACATTTGTCCAAGGCCCAAAAGAAAAAGATTCGTGAGCACAAGCGGGGTCTGACATGCTTCAACTGCCTGACAAAATCAACTCCGTTGTGGAGGCGAAGCGAATGCAAAAGCTATCATTTATGTAACAGTTGTGGTAAGTTGGCTTTTTTTTTTTTTTGGTTGATTTCGAATGCAACAAATTTTTCTCAAAAATTCAATTCTGTAGGACTTTATTTTAAGCAGTATAGAATACATCGGCCGGTTCCGAATAAGACTATAAGTGATGCTAGTGCTACGCTTGAAGAATTTACACCGCCTTCTGACAGCGTGTCAACTACGGCGATCCAAGACTTAGAACTGGCACGAGAACAGAAAGAGCCACAGCAGCAATCCCCAGCAATAACTGAGCCATTGCATGGTTACAGCAATCCTCTGCGCAAATTGAGTGCGGCTTCTTCTTCTTCGTGTGTGTCTGAGAATCAGAATGTTGTGAAACAAGAGCTCCTTCATCAGTTTTCGGCGGCACCAACTCAATCGCCATTCGAAATTCAAGACATTTCTTCTTTGCTATTCGAAAAGGAGCATCAGCAATTGATGCAAGGGGGCGCGCAATCATCGACTTTGGAAATCAACAACCAATTCCATCAATTTCACCAGGAGAAGCAACAGCAACAACTGCCACAACAACATCAACAACGATCACAGCAATTAGCACAGCAACAGTCACTGCCACATCAACAACAACAACAACAACAACAACAACAACAACATCAACAAATACAACAACATCAACAAATACAACAACAACAGCATCAACAACAACAACAACAACTACAGCAACAACAGCAGCAACAGCAGCAGCAACAACAGCAACTGCAGCAACAGCAACAGCAGGTACAGCAACAGCAGGTACAGCTACAGCAACAACAACAGCGGCAACAACAAGAACATTTGCAACTACAAACTCAACAACGGTCAGAGTTTATCCAAATTTCGCATTCGCAGCCTCCCAATCATGGATATAATCCCAACTCACCCGTAAATGAATTGAACCCGTTGTTTAACCATCCTGCAACCAAACCAGCAACGCTTTTGTTCAATCCATCGTTTAATATGCTGTCTCCACAAAGTCACACACCACAACAAAATGAACAGCAACCGCCACAACCTCGCCCAGGATCTCTCTCTATTCAAGAACAGCGGCGGATTCACGAGCAAAGATTAAGGTTACTTCGCTCTCCTACCACTGCCAACAATATCAGTAGTAGTAACAGCAACAACAGCACACCCGTGACAACTATCGCCTCGGCTGTCCTAGAAGACTACTTGTGGACCGGAAATTTAAAGAATCCATTGAAAAGAACAATAGACGATCCAAATCTAATACAGTCAGCAAGCGCAAAAAACAACTTGAATCACGGGTTGGGAGAGTTTCAGCAGGGATTCTAAGATCACGTTGGGTTATTATTTTTTCTCTCCTTTATCTGTTTTTCCTTGCTTGTTTTATAATAAAAAGTCGCTTGAACCTTGAATTTTGAATTGTGATCAATGAATTATTTTATACAGATGACAAATATAGCACTCCCATTTCTTTGATATTGTTGTCCCATGTTTTCGAAGCTTCTACAGCTATACGCCGTTCCTCCCTCTTCCAATTTCAATTTTCCAAATCACCACACTTTTTTGAAGCTCTTCTCGTTCGTCCATCTCCATCCCAAAAAAACAATTCCATTGAAAAAGCCCAACTCCTAGCCACCAATGAACCCTGCCAGTCTCTCCTTCAGCGATCCACCGGCACCGATGAGCTTGGGATCCTTCGGAGCAGGACAGCAGTTTCTGACTGAACTGCTAGGAGCCGGTGGCAATTTCAGTGACTTTAGCGACTTTTTTGCCATGGACCAAACTGGCAGTCCTAGCTCGCTCTACAGCGCAGCAACCGTCTCCAGCAGTGGATCAAGTGCCTCTGAATATGACAGCAGCAACAACAACAGCGATCCCTTTGGCTCTTTTGTGATCCCAAGCGACTGTCCCCCAGCACTGGTGGTGCCTTTTCCTGTGGCTCCACTGCATTCCATCATCGGAGACTTTGAACTGGGTCCCTCTTCATTTGCCTTTGGCGCTAATACTGCTGGTACCGCAATGCCAGTATTTGCTGCCACAGCTCAAGCAATTACCACCAGCCCGTCATCAATCGCCACCACCAACAACCAGCAGCACCTCCAGCGCACAAAGCCAAGACGTCGACCACGCGCTGATACCCCAAAAGCCATGAAGGCGATTGCCAAACTAGTGGCAACAATGGATGCCGCCGAAGTAGGAGGAATGTTGACCAAAGCTGAGCAAAAAAAGCTGCGGGCATACAGCCGCAACCTCCAATGTGCAGATTGCAGCAGCACCAGTACTCCTCTTTGGAGAAAAGGACCAGACGGCAGACACTTGTGCAATGCATGTGGTACGCTTTTTCCTTTTTTTTTACGTTTGTGCCACATTTGAAGCACCCCCCTCTCCCATCACCACTCTGATTCATCAAGCACCCCGCTTTTTGTTTGGCTAGACACTTTCTAAAAGGCGTTTTTTTTATTCTTTCTTTTATTTAGGTTTGTACTTTATAAAGTACAATACTTCACGGACTTTGGTGAACAATTTAGCTGCGACTACACCGTCTACTACAGATGCATCAACATCAGCATCGCCAGTGATGAAGGAAGAAGGATGGACAATCCAGTCCCACTTGGCCAGCTTAGCATCCAAGCCAGTAACGGAAGTTGAAGTTAAACAAGAAGACGTCTGCAGTATCAGCGACACTTTCATGGGAATTCCAGCAACAGCTCCGGTAGCAGCAGCAGAAGAAGATGCAGATATGAGTGAAGAAACTCTCAAGAGCGACTTTATGGCTTCTTTGCTGTATTCATCAGAGCAAGGATTTGTTGCGTCTTCAGCAAATCCGGTTGCAACTGCAGTTACATCTAGCTTTTCAACTAGTGTCACCAGCGGATATGTTCCAGCAGCAGCAGCTTATGAATGCTTTGGAGGCGATCAAGCTGTTCTGGAAGATTACTTCTGGACAGAGATGCTGGAAGATGATTAAGTGAAATTGTCCATTCATTCATTTTTGGTTGTTTTTTTCTTCTTGGTCTTTTTTTTCTTTTTTTTTTTTTTTGATTTTTGGTTTTTTTTGTGTTCTATTTTTTTTTTTCTTTTTGGAAGTTGCAACTTTCTTGGGATATACTGCTGTTCCACACTCTCGCTTCTGTTGTTTATAGTCTTTTCACTCTGCGCAATATATGTTTCTTTTGTTTTTTTTTCAATACTTAATAATTCTTGAAGGATTTGAAGGAGACGTTTGAAACGAACGGACGTTTGAAACAACGAAGACGTTTGAAACAACAAAGACGTTTGAAACATGTGTTACATATGAAACAAATTGAGTTTCATTTCAACTTTGATGGCAGCGTCGTGATCTCGTTTGGTCTCTAATGTTTGGTTCTTTTCGAGTTTTCTAGAAAGACCAAAAATTGGGTTCATTGCATCAATTCTCCTGCTGGTTGGAAGCCTTTGAGCCTTTGAGGGCTTCATTTCCTCAATCGACGATATCAATTTTCAAGATTTTCAAGATTTTCGGTTTTTTGCCTTAAAGAAATTTGAGTTGACCATCTCCACACTATACGAAAAGAAAAAAAAGACTTCTAAAAGCCAGCTGCCGTCGCCGACAATGAGTCACAGCCAGCAGCAACAGCAGCAGCAACACCAAAAGCAGCAGCTTCAATCGTTCCTACATGATGCCATCTTGGGGTACCCATCCAGCTACCACCAGCCCGATCTTGAGAGATTGACTCAGAGCCGCTTTGACGCCCCCTATCCACTTCCGGTGAACGCATTACTGCACTACAGCCCTCCTTCAACAGCATCATCATCCACTGCGCACCCCATCATAGCAGAGTCGTACTTCTTTGACCAAATGAGACTGCCGTCAGGACTCATGCAAACTGCCACCACCACCACCAATATGATCAACATCCCGCACACGCAGCCGCTGGCAGGCGTTGCCTACTACCGCCCAGCGCAGCGGCGCGAGTACTACCAGCAGTATGTCGAGCGGATAGTGCACAACAACGGAGAAGCCGTGGTTATGGACGATTCTCAATCTCCGCTTGTGGTGGATTTCTGCAGTTTCAGCCAGCCGCAGGCGGCAGAGGACTCGGCAGCGGCCGTGGCGGCAGCGGGACAAGCCCGCGGTGTTAATGGTGGTGCACAAGGCACTCGGGCCAATTACTGGTCTTCAACTTATGAAACACAAGCCCAACTACAACAACTACAAAGTAAAACGCAGAATCAGCTATTGGCAACAGCGGCTTCCCCTCCCGATTCTGCAGGTAGTAGTCGGACTCCCGGCGGTGGTGGCAAGAGCAACAGCAACAACTCTGTCGTGCGTGCCACGACCTCGAAAAGAGGTCCACCAAACTCTGTGCTTGCTGATCTTCCCACATTGGCACTCAGTGAAATCGACCCAACAATCCTGAAACGCCTATCGAAAGCGGAAAAGAAAAAGATTCGTGAACATAATCGCAACTTGGTTTGTTTCAACTGCCAAGCGACTACTTCTCCGATTTGGCGGAGGAGTGAGTGTAAACAACATATGCTTTGTAACGCATGTGGTGAGTAGTTACTTTTTGTATGATTTTTGATGAAAATTTGATTTAAAAAGCAATACTTGTTATTAATGTCCCCTTTTCTTTAAAAGGGCTCTATTGGAAACACAATCAGAGTCATCGACCGTTGAAAGAAAAAAGTGCGGTACCGTCGAGGAGGCGTGGTGGTGCAGGTGGCGGCAGCTCTCAAGTCAAACGGGAAATTCCTTCACCACCTACAACAACTACTCTTTCTCAACAAACACCAGCCAAATCCCACTCTTCGATAGCTTATGAATGCATATATGGAGATGACACGGTGGATTGCCTATCAACGTTACAAAATCGTTATAGTGAACAACAACAACAGCAGCAACAGCACCAATTGAACTCAAACCTGAACCAACAAAACCAGCAACATCAACAAGAATATTCGAGTGAATCCATACCCTCTTTTCAACAACAACAGCAGCAACAACAACAACAGCCATATCTGAGTCCATTACAACAACTCCAATTTGAAAGAAAACAAATACAAAGAGCCCAACGCCTCATGGGCCAAGGATCCATGAATTTCAGTGGTACTGGTGGCGCGTCCACTTTTGAGGATTACTTGTGGACGGGGATTCTTGGAACAGGCAACATCAGCAGCAGCAGCAGCACCAGCACTGGCCTTCAAACTACTATTACGACTACATTGAGTAGTGAAGAAGACTTGAGGGGAACCTCTTCATTTGATTTTGTGAATACGAGTTATAACGTTTAAGTTAAGAATTGGGAAAAATAAAGGCTTTTATATTTAAAACTGTGCAGCCCATGGCTCTCAAACCGTCCACTACACTTTCAGAAATACCTTCTTCAATCAACACGACGCTTTTTCCTTCCTCGTTTTCAGGTTGAATGCAGAACCGAGGGGTGTCCAGGGCTTCTTGAGGCGACATGTTGAAGTGGTGCATACTTGAACGTTTGGAATGCGACAAAGGGAAAAACAAACAACAAAAAAAAACTTTTATTAAAAATATTTATTTTTTAAAACTGTGCAACACAAGCCCCATCCGCTCTGGGATCACTACCTCCCACCAAAACATGTCCATTCACACTCTCTTGATCCTTTTGAACCAAGATAACCTGACCTCTTCCAAAAGCAGCACGATCATGACCTGTAACGACTTGCACCACGTGCCCCATGGCTCTCAAACCATCCACTACACTTTCAGAAATACCTTCTTCAATCAACACGACGCTTTTTCCTTCCTCGTTTTCGGGTTGAATGCAGAACCGAGGGGTGTCCAGGGCTTCTTGAGGCGACATGTTGAAGTGGTGCATATTCAAGAGGACTTGGACGTGGCCTTGTGGTTGCATGAATCCGCCCATGACGCCAAAAGAGCTGTGCAGAGACCCGTCGAGATGGGTAACGATAGCGGGAATGATTGTGTGGAAAGGTCTCTTGTTGCCCTTGAGGCAGTTGGGGTGGGTTTCCGTGTCGTCGAGGACAAAGTTGCTGCCTCTGTTTTGGAGGACAAAGCCGCAGCCTTTGGGGATGATGGCGGAGCCAAAGCCTTCGTAGTTTGAGTTCTTTTGTTGTTGTTGTTTGTATTGAGTGTGTGAGTGAGTGTGTGTGTGTGTGTATGAGTGTGTGTGTGTGCGGCGGTATGAGAAGTTGGTGGTAAGTGGTATTGTAGTACAACGAAGAAAAGAAGTGTACCGCCTTTGGCGGTAGAACAAAAAAAAAAGAAAACAATATACCGCCTTCGGCGGTGGTGAACCGCCTTCGGCGGTAGAACCAAAAAAAAAACAATATACCGCCTTCGGCGGTGGTGTACCGCCTTCGGCGGTAGAATAAAAAAAAAAGAAAACAATATACCGCCTTCGGCGGTGGTGAACCGCCTTCGGCGGTGTGATTTCCGCCTTTGGCGGTGGTGTACCGCCTTCGGCGGTGGTATACCGCCTTCGGCGGTGGTGAACCGCCTTCGGCGGTGATGTACCGCCTTCGGCGGTGATGTACCGCCTTCGGCTATAGAATATAGCGATAAAACATGGCGATAAAATATCAACAAACGATAGTAAAAACATACAATAAAACTACAAGCATTGCCATCCTTGTCAACAACGGAAAAGTAAACAGTATCACTAGAATTAGCAGGAGAACCATGGACAACGGAAACAGTAGCAAGACGAGAATCAACAAGCAAAGCACGTTTAGCCAAATAAGGCCTTGAAAGCAAGTCATTGACAGGAACATGAACGACATCAGGATCGGAGACATAGTATTTTGAATCAGCAAAAGACAGACGCATGACTTCAATCAAAGTGTGAAGGTATAAAAGAGAATTGACGCCATCTTTTAAAAAGTCTGGATAGTTGTTGTTGTTGTTGTTGTTTTCATTCTTGTCTTGGAGGGCATCCAGGATACCCAGAGCAATGAGGGCAGTGATGCCCTGGCCGTTCGGGGGACACTCGTGGATACGCAGAGCGTTTTGGTAGACGATAGAGATTGGCACAACTTCTTGAGACTCGTGTTCTTTGAGATCGTCGAGGGTCATGACGCTGCCCAGATCGTTCAGCGTCGACACGATGGCCTCGGCAATGCGGCCCTCGTAGAAGGCCGGCTTGCCGCCGGCGCCCAGGGCGCGGAAGGTGCGGGCCATGGTGGGCAGCGTCATGACTTCGGCAGCGCGGGGGGCGCGCAGGCCGTGGCGCAGCAGCTCGTTAGCGTTCGGCGACGCGGCGCGCAGGCGCGGCTCCCCGCGCGCCCAGAAGGCGGCGGCGAGCTCGGCAACGGGAAAGCCGGACTCGGCGAGCGCGGCGGCGGGCTCGAGCAGCTCGGCCAGCGACAGGCGGCGCGACCCGAACAGCGCCGCGGCGTCCGCCCAGCCCGCCGCCGCGCCGGGCACCGTCACCGAGTGCGCGCTGGCGCCCGGGATCGCCGCCCCGCCGACGCCCGCCGCCCGCAGCTGCGCGACACTCTGGCGCCGCGCGCTGCGCCCCGACGCGTTGAGCCCGCGCACCGTGCGCGTGCGCGCGTCGTAGAAGAGGCAGAAGACGTCGCCGCCGATTCCCGTCGAGCACGGCCTGGCTGCCCAGTTAATAATACGCCGTCTTCTAAGTGCTGACAAATACAAATACTGTACTCGGTCACATTGAGTGCGGCCGCTGTCGCCACTGCTGCATCTGCCGCATTCCCCCCTCGCGCCAGAATGTCTCGTCCAATCTGAGAGGCAAGTGGTTGGCTGATCCAAAAAGAACACTTTCAGTGGTGACTCAAAAACGGGGAAACAGGAAGACGTTACCTAGACGCAACCATTCCCCCGACACTAACAACATTCGATCTTCTCGACTGATACATTATTTGTGGTTTGGGGGAGTTTTTTTTTTGGTACAATTTCAAGGAAGCAACCGGATCTCCACTTTCAGCCACTTGTTACAGTTTTAGTTTTCCGTTCCGATAGCATTTCCCTTTTCGCCTTGGCATTTCCACACAAAAAGAGAGATATGACTTTAATATTATACTCGAATAACACCAACACTGTACTGAATAAGTACTACAGTACAGTACTCCTACTTGTTCCTCTTTCCCTTCTTTGCTGCTTTGGCTTTACCCTTTGCCCGCTTCATCTCCTTCTTCATGACACCATCAACCATCTAGATAGATAGAAAATAAAACATATTAGTCAAAGAACAACAATGGAAAAACATATCACGCTCACCTTATACCGCCCCTTAACACCCTTAGGACGACCTTTAATTCCCTTATTCTTATTCACAGCAACAACGAGTTTCGTTTCAGTCTTTGGCTTCTTCTTCATTGCCTTGCTCATAATCTTGGCCGCATCCTTCAGCTTACTCAATTCAGGTGTATCTTCATCCTCAGCAACAGCAGACGCCTTCTTCTTGGCCTTCTCCAAACGATTCGCTGCTCGCAGACTCTGTCTGAATTTAGCTTCAGCCACTTTTTTAATCGGTCGGGCATCCATCGCACGCAGTTTCTGCCTCATCAAGTCCATGGCTTCTTTTGTTACAGGAAGGTTGATTTTGTTGTGTCGGTTTTCGTCTTGCAAGAACCATGAGGGGAGTTCTTCGGGGTCATTGTATGCATATCTGTTGAAGGCGTCGTCCATGACATCACGTTTTCCGCTCTTGGTGACGAGTTTTTGAGCCAACGAGTATTTTTCTGCTGTATCGAGAATGAAGGAGCCTTGTTGAAAGTGAACGAAAAAAAATGTATTAATATTATTGATAGGATCGAAAAACAAGTAAAAACATACAACAACAACAACAACATACCTTTCGTTTGATCAAATTCTTCATCTGCTTTACTTGATCGAACCACCTCAAATCCCTTCTTTTCCTTGACATCGTCATCAGAATCAGACAAGACTTGATCAATATCCTTCTTCTTGTTGTTGATCTTCTTTTTCTTGTCCTTCTTGTCTTTGGCTTCCTTTTTGGCATTCTTGGACGCCTTTAGAATATCGGCTTCATCGTCATCGTCATCATTGACATCTTCAATTCCCATCTCCTTGGCAAACATTCCACTGCTTCCAGTCGCCATTTTGAACAAGGGGTTATCAAAAAAGACACGTGCCTTTTTGGAAAGCGCTGCAGTACTCAAGGCTCCATCGTGCTCGTCAATTTCCTCTTCCTGGTCGTCGTCCCGATTCTTTCTCTTTCCACCACTCTTCTTTCGCGTTTTCTTTTCATCATCGCTATCCTCATCGCCCCAATCAGAATTAAGAGATTCATCATCTGAAGAGTCATTGTTGTTGTTGTTGCCGCCCTTCTTGTTTGCACTCTTTTCTTCTAGGCCTTGCATCTTTTTTTCCCATTCAACTCCATACCATTCTTCGAAAGCCTCTTTTCCATCCTTTTTTTGTTTTACAATGGATTTGGGGTCTTTTTGGATCCGGCGTTGTGTGAAATTGTCGTACCTTGAAAACAAGAAAGGAAAAAAAAAAAAAAAAAAAAAAACAAAACAGATTTTAGATTCACACGCACACCAGGAAGAGAAAGAAAGAAGGATAAAAAAAAAGAGGACTCAAGAAAAACTACATACATTGCATCCAAATCGCTTTCCAAAGCACCCACTTTTCTTGCCGCTTCATCTTCCGAATCCCAATCAATATCATCATCATCCTCATCCTCGTCATCCTCGTCATCATCATCACTCCCATTATATGGAGCCGCAAATGTAGATCCAGTCACCGAGGAAGCACCATCTCCCAGCTCCTTGACTCGCTGCCGCGCACGCCGGGCCCCCGCGACATTGAACAGACCCACATTGCCTCCACTTTCTGCAAACGACTCTTCATCGTATCCATCGTCGTGTTGGAGGCCATCCATGCCTCCGAAATCGGCTTCCATTCCAATGTCCATGGGTGTGTCCATGCCGAGACGGAGACGTAGGAGTTGCTTGGCTTTACGTTCACGGGACTTTCGCTTTTCCTTCTTTTTTTGGAGTTCGATGGCATCGGATTGACGTGCCAACTAGAGTGGGGGGAAAATTATGTGTTAGGGGGGAGCCAAAGTTACAAAAATAAATAAATAAAATAAAATAAATAAAGTTTTTTATACCTCAGCAGCAATAGATTCCTCCGTTTCCGGTTTGTTTTTTTCCTCCTCCAAAGCTTTAGCTTGCTCCTCCTTGGCAGCTTCCTTCAACTTACGCACCTCCTCTTTCGACTTTTCCAAACCCATTGAAATACGAAGCGTATCTCTCCAACGAATCAAATCCTTGAAATCTCTCTTGCCCAAGTTTCTCAAATCAGCGATATCAGCGAGAATCTCTTTGGTTGTGTGGACACTGGATTTGATGATTTGGTGGTCTTGTTCAATGGATGGGTCGTTTGTGGGGTTTGTGAATTCAAGGCAGTTGTTTTTGGCAAGGATCGTAATGAATTCGGGGCTTCGAATGAATTCGGAAACGGGTGTTGATGTGAAGAGCATGGTGGCTCCGTCAGCGTAACCATCACGATGACGCTTTCTTTTCTGTTGTAGAAAAGAAAAAAATTTAAAATCAAGAAAAAAAAAAACATAACAACATTTAAGAAGAAGTAGAAGAAGAAGAGAGGGAGAGAGAGAGAGAAAAAAAAAATTATACCTCAGGATGAAACAAGTCATTCAAAATCGCACTCTGTCTCTCCTTAACCTTTTTCGGATCTTCCTCCTCACCAGCTGTATCATCAATTTCCTTAAACACAAACTTTGCATCCAACAATCTTGGATCAATCTTTTTGGGCGCCTTGTATCCACGACACACGACAAAGATTTCAGCTGAAACGTTACGCGATGACGATGGTTTCGTTGCTTCCACCTTCTCGAAAAGCTGATTGAATACCCAGAGGAGCTTATTGTAATCTTTACTACGAAAGACTTTGGTGACAAACACACCGTTGGGAACCAAGAATTCTGTGGCTAGTTTGAGGGAACTCAAGACCAACTCGTTTTGTGTGAATGCATCCTGAATCCAAGAAACACCAACGTTCGGTGCTCCGTCGTGAAGAAATCTGGATCAAAAAAAAGCAAGTTTGTTGGTTTTAGATTATCTTTTTTTGTTTTTTGTTTTTGTTTTTTTCCCTGTGATGATACTAGGGAAATCTTGGAGCAAGTAAAAGAAAAATAAAACACTAACACATCAGCCTTCCATGTTTTCAGTTCTCCTTTCAGTGTTGAACGACATTTTGGAGTTGTGATATCTTCCACGTGAGTGATGACTCCAGGAATCGGTTTGATGGGTGCCAAATCCAACCCTGCATTTCTCTATGCTTCAGTATAACCAGCTTTTTGCAGTAGGCAGCTTCGATTTACCGATAATCAGACTTGATTTGGGCATGTACTTTTGAGAAACCTGCAGCCAACCTCCCGGAGCAGCACACAGATCAACAAGAACTTTTGCATTCTCAAGGAACGCATACTTTTTGTTGAGCTGGATCAGCTTGAAGGCCGAACGGGCTCTGTAACCCTGTTCTTTGGCCATGTGGTAGAACTTGTCCAGACGCCCTTTGGCATGTTTCTTGCTGACTCCCATTTTGCAACAGTGGTCGAGTTTTTTTGGATTTTACCAAAAAAAAAAGAAAGAGACTCAAAAAACAAAACAAATAATCTCAAATAATAATATACTAAAACTATAAAACTATACTATAGAAAAGAAACGTAAAAAATATACACACGCAGCAGTAGTAGCTGCTACTACTAGATTCACCCAGAAGACACCGCCTGCAAAACACGATGCAGTGCGTCCTTCGATACTGGTTTACTCACAATGTCGTCAAACTGTTGGTTAAAGGAAAAGCTCTGCTCGTATGCAGTCACTGCAATAATCGGTGTATCCCGATTGACGTTTTCCGTGCTCTTGATCATCCTCGCGGCAGTGTCCCCATCAACTAGAATCAACAGTCAGTGACAAAGCAGAAGCATACAGAGCAAGAAGAAGGAAAAAAACTCAACTGATTGGCATACGAATATCCATAAAGACTACATCAAACTTCAAGTCTCCCATTGCGCATCGGATAGCTTCCGCGCCATTACGAACAACTACACATCTGCAGTTCAGCTTTGTCAAGAGCGTTTCTAGAATCTTGCATGCAACAGGGTTGTCATCAGCAACCAAAGCAGACAATGGTGGAAGGTTGATTGGAATTTGCTTTATGCTTGGAGTCAAAGCCGATAAGGAATGTTTAGACTGAAGTCTATGTACTGTTGGATTCAAAATAGGTGATGACGTAAACGCCGAAGTAGAGGGAGTTGCTGGAAGCGGCAGCGGTGGAGCGCTCCCGGACGCCGAAGTTGAAGCTGCTCCCGCAGTTGTAGCCGAAACTGCCGGTGAGCCTGAAGCTGAAGACGAACTCATACTTCTTCCTTGCTGCAGTAACGCTTGTTTTGCAGTTTGGAGATATTGACCTCCAGTAGACGGGCTAATAGACTGAGTCCCAGTTGACGCACGATTGGACGTCGTATTAAGGGGAGACACAGCTTTTGGTGACAAAGGACTTGGCTCATTTTGGCTGTTAAGACTTTTAGTTCGCAGACGAGAAGGTAGAGAATTCCGTCTCGTTGAATTATCTATCAGCCGCTGTTTCGTCTTCAAGGGAATCTCCAACAGTTTTCCTGATGGGGATATCGGAGAATCCGACGCTTCGCTGGCCGATGCGTCGTGCTCAGAAGGAGCAGTAGGAGCGGTAGGTACTGGCGCAACACTACTCTCACCAGCAGTAGCTAACGGGTTCTTCGACGATAATGGGCTGTCCACAGCGACTGACATGCGCCTGCCTCCCCGTAGACCCATTGACGAGTTTGATCGAGACAGGGAAATCATTTGAACCATCGCGTTATTTTCTTTTTCCAGCAAGGCCAAGTTTTTGTAACTGAATTCACCAAAATCCGCCGTCTTTTCTTTTGGAGGTAAAATTGAAGATCCTGCAAGGGTTGCCCGACGGTCTCCACTACCTTTCATGCTGAGGGCTGGTGACAATGCTCTCGCAAGAGCGGGTATCTTTGGTGTATCATTCACAGCTTGCACGGCAGTTTCATTCCGGACAGTATCCAAATTCTCGTCCGATAGCATGCTTTTGGACGCCCCCCTAGCATCAAAATACTCGGTGTCTTCATCGTTGGCGGGTTTTGGAACAAATGAGGCTTCTGCACTAGCAATTGCCGACCAATTAACGTCGGCAAAAAAAGCATGGTTTTTGACTTCTGCGGCTCCTCCTTTGGTTCCTAGGCGATGCTCTACCGACTTGCACATCAACTGTTTCATGAGATCCATCGCTTCTGGCGAGACGTCAACATCATCTTCATGCCAGTCAATATTGCACGCGAGAATTTTAGAAAATACTTCTGGAGGCGTTGCCGCATTAAACGGAGGAAATCCGTACAAGAACTCGTATAAAATAACACCTAATGCCCACTATAAAATGATTTAATTTTTGAAACAACGAACAGAAACTGTGAATAGAACATACCCAATCCACACTTGCGTCCTGTCCCAGGCCCAAAATAGATTCTGGCGCCAAGTAGTCGGGAGTTCCAACGAACGCTTTATCTTTCCCAGCATTTTCCATATATTCTGCCAGCCTTCCACCCAATAAAGCTCCATTGTTGTCCGCAGAAGACGAAAACGAAGCCGTAGACGACACCGAGCCTCGTCGTCCATGGCTACGAGCAAACAACTGTTGAGAAAATGGTAAAGGAATCCCTTGATTTGAAGGAGATGGACCTGCACCGCCAGTCTCTGCTACGTTTCCATCCGTACTCATTGGAGTTGATGTCCCGCCTTGTTGCGAATTTACTCCCCAATTTTCAAGCATCCCCCCTTTTGCACGACGACCCAAAAAGCCAACTCGAGAAAGCCCAAAGTCAGTTAGTTTGACATGTCCATTTTGGTCAATCAGCATGTTGTCAGGTTTCAAGTCACTGTTGACGAAAAAAGAAATTTAACAAAACTAAAAAAAGTTGAGTCAAACAGTATTACCGATGAATGATTCCTTTGCTATGCAAAAACTCAAGTCCAAGAACGACTTCAGAAATATATTGCTTCGTCCACTTTTCATCCAATGATCCAACGGCTTTAATCAAAGCCGCACAGTCGCCACCGTTGAGATACTCCATAACCAAATACAAATTATCTTTGGTTTGGAAACTAAAATACAATTTCACAACAAACGGCGAGTCAAGTTGTCCGAGAATCATACGCTCCGCCTTGATATTCGTGACTTGGTTTTTGGCAATCATATCCGATTTCCTAAGAACTTTGATGGCGTAATAGTCCCCAGTCAGCCTTTTCTTTGCCAAGTATACAGAACCAAAGGCGCCTTTGCTGATTGGTTTGATAATTTCAAAGTCCTTGATGGACGGCGATGATCGGACGGGACCAGAGGGACCCATCATAGGTGACACTACCGGCGAGTTTGTCCCTTGACTCAACGACGGGTAAGAGCTAAGAGGCAAGGATAATGGCATAGCGGCTATGTTGGGAGATGGTGCTGTAGATGAAGCCTGACTGGCGGCCACTGGATGAATCATTTCAACCTCAAGCGCCTTATTTGTGCTCACAATCACACGCGGCGCACGGTGGGTACGCCTTGTTTGTGACTGCCGAGGCAAACTTCCGTTCGGAGACATGTCGCTCTCAGTATATAAACCACGCTGGCTATATCCTTTTGATAGCGATCGCATCGACATGCTTTTAGAATCCAATTCGCTTTCAGACTCCGACATGTCAAGGTCAAACAAGCGTTCTTGATTTGAGATGGTGGATCCTAATGAATTCCGCCGCTGCTGATTATGAGTCAAGACGGCACCCAGCAAGTTTTGAGGCTGGTTATTACTGCTCCTAGCACCAGAAACGCTACCCTCTCCATCTCGAGCCAGAGCTGCCATAATGGCACTATCAAACGTCCGACTGATCCGATTGGGATTCATGGACCCACTTTCAGTTCCAAAACCGTCAACAGAACCATCCTTCATCGATGCACCATAAAGGTCATCTCTCTTATGAGAAGAATTCAAAGATGCCGCAGATTGATAATCCGGGGCCTGCGTCGTTGCTGACTGAATGGCAATAGCAAGCTTAGCCTCTTCCTCCTTGACGCCCAATGCCTTGTACTTTTGCAAAGCACCTCTCATTTTCTCCACGTTTGCCATTTTCGAACGCACCAACGCTTGGACTAAACAAAAGACATCAAGTATTAGTAATAATGTCTTAACAAACTACATTCATAAAACCTTCAGTCCCAAGCTGATAAATGCCATTTCCCAAATCTATAACCGCCTCGTCGATAGTCGGTTCAGGAGCAACAGCCAAAACATTTAGAGACAGCTGTGACGGAGGCTGCGATACCAATCCTTCAGGCGGCTGAAACTCCGATTCATCTGGGCAAGTCCATTCCTTCAGCAAAGAGACAACACTTTTCGCTTTGCTCGAAATCGAGTTCGCATTGGGTGACGATCCTCCGTCACTACCACTACCAAGCACCTCCTCCGATTGATGGAGCTTCCGTAGAGATGAAGAGAGTGCAGAGACACGTGGGGGGGATTGAACAGATCCAGAAGACAACGGTTTCGCACGAAGGGGATAAAATATGGAGCTGCTCCCCCCACCACTTGAACCAGCATTGCCAGCAGATGCATCGAGCTTTACCGGATTTTCCGCAACCAATGGCGGTTCAGGCGACAAAGAAACTGGGGGTGGGTCTTGACTTGAATCGGAGGGAGATCCCGGAAGCGGGACATTCATGGCATCGTCAATAGCGTGATAAATCTTGTGAGATATCCGAATCAGCTTCTCCAAGTGATTCAGATACAGGCGCTGCATATCTTCACTCAAGGAAACAGCAGAACCTGTGAAAAGGGATGGGAGAGGAATAGGCGACTTCAATACAAGCAGCTCAGAGAGGTACGTAATAGTCGTTGAAATACCAAAGGAGGTTCTTCGCTCCTTTAGAGTTTGCATAATGTCGGCCCTGGAATGCATGTGCTCGTCTTCCAACATGGATATCTTTTCTTGGCACTCAGTCTTCCGTTCTTGAAGAGACTCATTGGCGAGTTGGATGTCATTCTCCAGTTGGTGAACCTCCAAGCACGCACTATTATGCTCTGCAAACAAAAGAGCAGGGATCAAGCGGTCACAAAAATGGCACAGAGCTAGATCCGATTTCAGACCGTTCGTGCTGCTCACAGACGAAGATACACTCTCTGTTGCCATATAATCTTGGGTTTGGTCATCTCTTGGAACAGAAGGAGCTACAGCCGAGTTATCAATTGACACAAACTCGTCCTCCTCATCCTCCTCATCATTATCATCATCCAAATCCCCATCACTATTTGCATAGTCCTCCGTAAAGTTCTCATCATCCACGGTGTCAAAAATATTGTCCCAACTTTCACCAATCAACCGAACCGGCTTAAGCAGCCAAATTGTGCTCTTTTTAGTTCCATCAACGCGATCGTACATGAGCATTCCCTTTTGTTTAGAAAAAAAAATGAAAAAAAGTTTAGCGACATTTGCTCAAAGAAAAAAAATAGCAGTCAAAAATGTTTTTGATCTCACCTTTCCCTCAATCTCCATCCACCTGCCATCCTTCGTATGAGCCTTGTAGGTAACTTCAATTGTAATGCCTCCATCTCCAGTAAGCGCAGCAGTCGCATCTTTAAACACGCTCGCATCAACACATCCGGGCGCCAAAAACAGGGACGGCATCATCAAACTCATTCGATGCTTATTAGAATTCTCCCCGAGCCCGGCTCCTGCAGCAAGCTTGGGTTCGAATTTCGACGCTACACTATTCACAAGACACTCTTTGGCAGTATACCCCAACACATCTTCCACAGCCGGACTAATATACAAAATCGCACCCTCCAAACTCATTTCCATCAACATATTAACAGCCTGAGTCGTATCCGCAGCATACCGCAACTGCAGAACTGCAGAATCAGTGTTATTATTCTCCCTCGAAACACTCGGCCTCAATAGTCTCCGCGAATCCCGTCGCTCTTCTGGAAGCTGACTAAAAACTTGGATTCTTGCCACAAGACTTCCACCCCCACCATCTCCTCGAGTTCCTCGCTTCCGCCGCGAAATCGACGGAGCCGCAGCTACTCCTCCAATACTGCTTGGCGTTGCACTGCTCCGCCGTTTTCCATCATACCCGTCAGCAACACTGCTCCATCCGCCTTCACTCTCATCTCCATCCAAATCACTCAACTCAGCGGCCACAATCTCAGGATCAATTCGCCCAAACAATGACGCCGCAGGACTCGCATGAACACTTCTCTGACCTGCTCCACTGCCCTTTCTACCTCCACCACTGATACCCCCTGATTGCTGATGTTGTAACTGTCCATGGCTTTGCTGTTGTTGCTGCTGCTGCTGCTGCTGCTGCTGCTGAACTGCAGAGGACGGCGTCTGTGCCGTAAACTCTCGTCTCCCACGACTCACATACCCCCACAACCTAGCATCAACATCCAAATGCTCCACCCGTCTCGCAACTCCACTAAACACAATCAACAGCCGCATCAAACAAGCATCCACAATACCACCCCCAACTCCACGTAAAGAAACGCTTTCTTGAAGTCTCAATAGTTTGTGGAGGATTCGTTTTGGTATGCTTTCGTTGCTTTCTGGGTTGTTGTTGTTGTGATTGTCGTCGTCAAGAGCGTCGTCTTTTTGAATCAATTGATCAATTTGGAGGTCTAGAATCTCTGTTGCAAGAGCAATCAATTCGTTCAGGGAGGCGGTATGTGCGTTGACTGAGTTTGTGCCAGTGCTTTCAGTGGTACTCGTGAGAGATAGAGTACTAATACTATGGTGAAGTAAACGCGAAAGGTTATTGTGACTAACGCGGGGACTCGGTTTATCGTTCGTGAAATGATGCGATGACGGCGTTAAAACACCACTACTGGTACGATGGGTGAGAAACTGTTGCGGTTGTGGTAAAGGAGACGTTGCAGGATGGGGAGCCGCAGTATTCAAATCTTTCAAAGACGACGCCGTGCCTCCACCTGTTGCAGACACCGATGATGAGGTACCGACATCATCATCCCGCTCTTCTGCAACAATGTCATCTTCTCCAAGAGTCACATTCAAATTCGAATGCTGCTTCCCAGCCAACCCCTTCATGGACGCGGCAGTAGAAACCCCCTTTTTTCCAAAAGACTGACTCCTCGACAAGGTGGGCGGAGTTATAGACGGGGAGCTAGCACCACTCCTGAGAACTCGCTTGATGGGACTTGTACCTGCTGCTGCCGCCGCCACGGCTGTTGCTGCCACCGTAGAACCACCACCACCACCACTACCACCACCAACCCCATGATTACTATCATAATTCAAACTCGCTTCCACAGCTTCATTTAACTCTTCAACAATCCGCCTTATTTCTACATCACACATATTCTTTGCAATCGTGAGCCCATTATGGAATTCCGCAAAGTCTCGCAAATACTCTCCCAAATCACCATCACTCATGGATCGATTCAGACCCCCACCACCACCACCACCACCTCCACCACCACCGCCAATAACAACACCCAAACCATTACCACCACTAGCACCACCACCACCTCCTCCACCTCCTCCCGCAACTTGCATCGACGGTGGAACTTGAATCCACCCTCCCAACGCCACACTACTCGACGTACTCGATAAATGCTTGGGCGTATTATAATGATCACTACTACTACTACTACTACCCGCCGCCGTCATGAAATAATTCGGAGTACTCGAAACAAACGCACCTCCACCTCCACCCCCAACAGTAGGCGGTGATCCATATGAATGATACACACCACCACCACCACCACCGGCACCAGCACTCCCAGAATTACTTACCGGCGTTCCCATCCCCCCAGTACTCACTTGCAAATTCCGATGTCTCAGCGTCCGCCCACTTATATGCCCACCTCCACCACCGCCGCCGCCGCCCCCGCCGCCGCCGCTGGTTCCACCCTTGACAGACGAAGTCGCACTTGCTGAAAACGAATCAAACCGTCCCGATGCACTGCGATAGCTGTTCCGCATGGACGAGGACGTTGTGGTGCTTGACACGTACGACGCGGCGTCGTCGCCGTCTTCGTCGTAGTCTTCGGCGTAGAAGATGGGGCTTGGGGATCGTAGGTCTGTGATGGGAGTGTATGTTCCGGATCCTGCGGCGCTGTGGGATGATGGGGGTATAAACATTGTGTTTGATAGTATCATGTTGTTGGAGGTGGTGGTGGTGTTGTTGTTGTTGGAGTTGTTGGAGTTTATGAGAGCGTTTGCAGCAAATGTGGCGGGGTGGATGATGGGGCTGTCTGTTGTGGATCCTGGACGGGAGCTTCGGGATGGGGATATTTGTTGGGTATTTGTACAATATTCGTCTTGCCAGTTTGGAAAGAGAGTTACAGGTTCGTTTGGTTTCCATCCGAAATTTTTTGCTTGCCGAGATTTATCCACTGTTGTTTAATGAAAGTGTGTGTGTGTCGTTGAGTTGGGGGTTGAAGAGCAACAAAAAAAAATAATTAGGAACTCACCAATGTTTGAAAAGAGATCCATGTCGTATGGAGTAAAAACCATTGTTTGTCTAGCGACTGGTACTGGCGATGCACTCATTCTAGGCTGTCTTAATTCTGAATTCAAAGAGACTGTTCGACTTCGCAAATCGCGTATTTTTTCTGTGCAATCATGAGTGAATTTAGTATGCAGGATGATCAAAACAATATACCGCCTTCGGCTATTCTATCGCGGTAGAATAAAAAAAAAGAATACACCGCCTACGGCGGTGAGATCCCGCCTACGGCGGAAGTATATAAAAAAGAATACACCGCCAACGGCGGTGAGATCCCGCCTACGGCGGTAGAATAAAAAAAAAAGAATATATTGTTTTTGGCGGTAGAATAAAAAAAAAAAGGATACACCGCCTACGGCGGTGAGATACCGCCTACGGCGGTAGAATAAAAAAGAAGAATATACCGCCTATGGCGGTGAGATCCCGCCTACGGCGGTAGAATAAAAAAAAAAGAATACACCGCCTTCGGCGGTAGAATAATAAAAAAAAAGGATACACCGCCTACGGCGGTGAGATCCCGCCTTCGGCGGAATGCGGTAGACAACAAATCCTCACCATTCATATTCTGATTTGAAGACTTTCTCTCAACAAAAGCAGAAAAGGAAGAATCTCTATAATGAATAGAATCCGTACCACCACCACCACCACCACCACCAAGAGAAGATTGATGTCGAAGAGTCGGAGTAGCTGTAGTAGTAGCAGTAGTAGTAAAAGTCGAAAGAGGTTGTGTTGTTGTAGAATTCAATGTATTCAATGTAGTAGTAGTAGTAGCAGTAGCAGGAGGAGGAGGCATGGGAACAGAAGCCTTTCGAAAAGACTGCGTTGTTGTTGTTGAAGATAAAGACGAATGAAGGGGTGGAGGAATACCAACGGCCGAAACAACACTCCCGCCTGTTACTGGTGTTGGTGTAGCCATGACTGCAGAAGAAATGGCAGGATGTGCGGATAATGGAGAGGGAACGGAAGGAGTGGTTGTAGTACTACTCGTCGCAGCCGCAGCCGTTGCCGTTGCCATGGGAAGAATGACTCTTTTTGTTGAGATGGAGCCGACGGGAGACCACTTTGGAAACTCTGGCGTCGAGCGACTCAAGAATAGAAGCTGTTTGGGAAACAGCGGCTTTGGATCAGAGTCGTCGAGAGGCTGCAGATGCATCAGTCCGTCCAGGGGGGTCCCAGCATTTGAGCTGAATGGGTTGTTGACGAGGCCATTGTGGGTATTCTGGCGAGCCATTGACGGGGGCGTGAGCAGCGGCAGTGGCTGGGTCGGCAGTGGCGCGGGAAACAGAAAGTCCGTGTAGCTGGCGTTGCTGCCCGAGCCGTGTTTCAGCAGCTCGATGCGGTACGCCGGCGTGTCTGAGTTGTTGAAGGCGTGCGCTGCGGGCGGCGCCTGGCCGGCCCCCGGCGCGTCGCGCAGACTGCGCACAATCTTGAGCGACGACGCCGCGCCGCCGCCGCCCGCCAGCGCGCCCGGCAGCAGCGTCGGGCTTTGCACCACGGGCATCGGCGGCGTCAGCGGCGGCGCGAGCGGCGGCTCGTCGGCGTCTTCGGCGGCGTCGGCGTACGCGCGGCTCAGGCGGCGCAGCGACGCGTTGACGATCGAGCGGTTGCGGCGGCGGCTGCTGGCGTCCCGGTCTCTGCTTTCCCGGTCGCGGTCGCGGTCTCGGTCCCTGTCGCGGCTGTCGCGCTGCGCTTCGTCGTCCGCACTTTCGTCGCCTCCGCCTCCGCCTCCACCAGTGCCATCGGCGCCATCCGCGGCGTCCGCGGCGTCGCCCGGCTGCAGCGACAGCGGACTCGGACTCACAGCCGCGCCCACATTCACACCCACACCCACACTCGCAGTGCCATTCACATTCGTGTTCGTGTTCGCACTCGGCGACAGCGTGGGCGACGCGCCTGCTGCCGCTGAAGACGTCGACGCCGCTGACGCCATTGCAGCCGTGTTTGTCGCGTGTGGATTCAGCGGCGACAGGCGGCGCTCCTTCTTTTCGAGCACCGACGCGAGGCCCTTGTGCGCGAGCGACTTGCGGCTGGAGCCCGTCGCTGCGTTGTTGGTGCTGGTACTGGTGCTGCTGCTGGTGGTGGTGGTGGTGGTGAACGTGGCTCCACCCGGATCCGCGTCCTCCCGTCCATCGTCAGCCATTTGATGTGGAAATTCAAAGGGGAAACCAACCCGACTTTGATTGATACACACACATACACACATTATTCAATAAACATTTCCAAACAGTTATTTGGGAATTGATTAAAGCCACAATCTGCTGAGACTGAATCAGACTAAACAGATGGATTTGGTTCCACAACCTGTCTGTGGATTTCAACTGAAAAGAGTCAAATTTAAATTACTCAAAAAATAGTCAATGCAAGAATCCGTTGTTGAATTCTGATTTTTTTTTTTTTTTGATTTTTTTATTTATTTTTTATTTATTTATTTTTTTATTTATTTTTATTTTTTTATTTATTTTTATTTTTTTATTTATTTTTATTTTTTTATTTATTTTTATTTTTTTATTTATTTTATTTTTTTATTTATTTTTATTTTTTTATTTATTTTTATTTTTATTTTTATTTTTATTCCATCCATCCACTATGTATCCATTCCATCTATCCATCCATCCATTCATCTATTCTATATCAGCTGTGGACTTCAATTTAGATATTTGAATTCCATGTCTTTACTATAACACATTTTGCATGGATTCATCAGACAATGTAATAAACTTTATTTTAAACTGACATTTACCTCGCAATACGACTTTTTACAATAAGCTGCAGGAACTTCTCATCTGTAGATTTGACACACTGTAGCTAAGAATAGATCTAGCGTTATAGTGATATATAACAATCTGATGTACCAAATACAATTAGTATGTTTTTTTATAAAATAAAATGATCCTTGCCACCGTCTATTGTTACTCACTATCTTGCAATGTTATCTAGTTCATTACCTTGGGACGCTACTTAACGTACCGACTACATCTGTGTTGCAATCTGTCAGACTCAGGTTCAAAAAAAAAAAAAAAAAAAAAAAAAAAAAAAAAAAAAAAAAAAAAAAAAAAAAAAACTCTGAAGTCTTTGAAGATCACTTTGTATTAACAACTCCTAATTGTACTGGCACAGCAAGTTTGTATGCAACTGTAAAAGTTGTTGGATAAGATTACACCTTGTCACCTCAAACCATTTCAAGCTTGCCATGTCCAGCAGAAATTGAACCACCACAACCACTGTGGTCATTGCACAGGTGTACAAAATTTTATTTTAATTCTATTTCATTTATTCTAAAAGACCTTGCTTGTCCTGATAAACATGTTCATTGATTAATTGAATCACTTGCATGGAAACGAACCAGTGATATCTATTATCTACAAGAACCTGAAAATGTCAGGCATGATTTTGAAGCCTTGCTCTTTATTACTTGTGATGATAATTTGTGATTCATGCTAGTGATTAAATTGTAGTCTATGAAATGAGTAACTTACATGATTGAAAAGGATGCGACAATGTCAAATATGGTGCAATAAAGCTAAACATAACAATCATGGGAAAAAAATGTATTGGTTTACAACCATTGGTACACAACCCCCCTTGCAATTTTTTTCAAGTCAGAGCTCTTCTGCAGAGCACGTGAAGATATTCAAGATGCTGATATTCAGATGTACAGAGTCTAATTTTTTTCTAACAAAAGAACTTTTAAAGCTTGAGTGTGAGAAAGTTCAATGCCCTCTGAATCCTGTTCAATTGGATAAGCTACATCATTTATTGCGTTTTGATATTCTGTTGAGCAAGATGTGAGGTATGCAGGGACACAAATGATGATTAAAGCAAACTTTGAAGGAGAGGAGGGAATTAATGAAGATAACAATTTGAAGATTGAAATATTTGTGATGGGCAATTGTTTTTTAATTTGGTTTTTTGAAAAAAAAAAACACACCAACCCAAGCATCACTGCAGTGTGAAGCAAAGATCATGGCCCTACAACACAGAGAAGTCAAATGCCTCATCTATAAGAGACTCCATAACTTCTTTTAATTCATGCTCATCCAATATTTTCAACAGGCATGTCTGCTGTTGCAGAAAAGAAGGTGTGTCATAATGTATCGGAGGGAAACCATCCAGGCGACATTACTTTGTCAAGATCAACTTCAGTTTAGATTCACATAAAGTGGTGCATTGTGATTCAATGACTCCTGATTGGTATCAGTTGTTACATTGTGAATCAATATCAGTTGTCACATTATAGATTCTGATCTCCAACCTTATTCCCATCAAGTCATACATGTCACAGTAGCTGGTAATGCCAAACTCAATATGCCTTACATACCTGCTGATCGCATACATCAATCACCATTTGTTTTGGTGAATTCTTTGACAGGAGCCTTCAGTAAATACAAAACCAAAGCAATTGAAAGAGTTCCTGGAATTGCAGAAACTTGACAACAAAAAAAAAAGCAAAGCATAGGCATTAATCTTAAGGAAGTAGTGTTAACAGTTCCAAAATGTTTGCGTAAAAATCCAACCTCTCCAATGGCAAACATCGATAGCATGTCAATCCTGCCACTCAAGCTAGGCCCTTGGATCAAAAAACTCAATTGATCCTTCAATGGCTGCAAGACCCCAGCTCCTTTAATATGAGCAAAGTTTGTTCCACAAGTGTATACTCGCCCAGCTTGCCAGCAACTGTAAGGGAAAAGACCTTTGGGTCATGAAAAACTCCTGAAATAGCATCCCCAATCTTATCTCGAGCTCCACAGAAACTATGTAACTCTGTTTTGCCAACTCCTGTTTTTTTTGCACAGCTGCAAACAAACAGCGTTGAAGATGTCAAGGCTGTGGGCTGGCAATGTTTGGCTGTTGTCACTGCGGTATAGTCTCCACCAATGCTGTAGCTGGATCAATATACTCTTATAGCACGCATACCAAAGCTGTCATTGAGATCTGCGGGAAGATTATCCAAGTTGTCAGAAACTTGTTAGTAAAATCCTGGCTATTAAAGTCTACATCTTGGAAAATACCATGATACAAAGTCTTTTACAAGATGCAATCATCTTTAGAGACTTTTGAAAGAAATCTGTCACTTGGAAACACTGGCTTGACAATTGTCAACTGGAAGGGACCTCCGGTAATGGCCTGGGGGCACAGGCCACAGAAACGCCTGAAACTCACCAGACTCTTCACCATCAGAAAGGTATGTAATAGCAATGCAGTGTCCTGAAATGCAGTGCCCTGAAACAGGAAAGTTATATTCTAATGATTACTCTCAACTCACCACTGAAAGATTCATAGTACTTGAAAGCAGCCATTTTTCAATCGAGATTGCAGCCAAATGGTCTGCGATTTCCTTTGAAAGAAACAAACTTGAATTGGATTTTATTTCCAGTTCTTTTCCCACTAGTGTATATCAATAGAGCAAAGTCAAGATATTCCTTTGCAGGTGAAATTGAATGAACAGTCATAGAAGGCTTGGTCTGTTCAAGGCATCAAGAAGCTGATTTGGAGCCAGTATATGTGCAATTGCTGCTTTGTGGACGAGCATAAGGACTGTTATAGCCTTTTGTTCAGTGGTGACAGAGGCTGGTGAACCTAGACTTAGGCTTTGTTGCAGAATAGCTGAATCTGCACAGAATTGGGACAGGTGACTGGGTGATTCTCTGTTAACAATTCACAGTTATGCCAAATAATCACTACTCACGCAGAACTTGCACTACTACTTCTTTGAACCCCACTGGGACCTGCCGTGGTACTGGTGGGACTTTGGAAACAGTCTGCACAATTGCCAGCCATTGTAATCTGTTCAACCAGCTTGTAAAGGTTGCAGCTGCTTCACAGATGGCAACTTATGCCTGAAATTGCAGATTTATTCGGCATTCCAGGAGCCACCCGCACAGGGCCATTCTTTGAGATTTGATCAAACAGACACTCGATAAAAAACTTACAAAATGTACCCAAATTCAACGCAAGCCTGTCAATGGCCATAATACCAGGCTAAACTGGATAGTTAGAATTGATCAAGAGGAATACATGATCAAAATATTCATGTGGCCTGTGGTAAACAACTGGGGAGTTTGAGCCATAATGACAATAGGAACTGACGGAATATATTCATTGTTTGACACTGGAGCGCAAATTAGCCCACCTTTTCCAAGTGAGTTATTCCATTCTTTGTTTGTGGCCATCCATTGCCATGGAAGAGTCCGTAGTGTCTGCCTTGATGTAACGTGCCACAAGCCTTCACTGTAATGTTACAGCTAACAATTTTTTTACAGGCTTTTTTAGAAGTAAGCCAAGCGTCTGAGTCCCACGCCCCCTGAATTAGGATTAGTGTGTTTTGTTGAAATAAATCAAAAGCAACCTGTGAAGTGAATCCACTCTCTTCTCTTTCAAAGGAGAGAAAGTGCCAGTGTTCATAACAATGCGTGCATCTGAGGCTGCTTCTCTTGGATCTCTCCCTCTTTTCTTGTTGTTGGATGGTTTCAACAGCAGGTTGAGAGGAGTTTGATGCTGATGAAGGAGCATAGGGGTGTATTGTGATTGTGGGAGCTGCAGCTGAGGCCCTGGCTTGACGCTGGGCAATGAACTGTTTGGCTCTTGAACTCATTTTTGGTGGAAAAACGTGCATCGAAACAAGTGGGTCACATTTTTTCAATGCAATACACATTCATTAAAAAATGTGGGTCATGAATTTTGTTTAACAGCTGTGAAGAATTTGTAATTTTTTAAATGTGGATAAAGACTCAGTTTTGGATGGCATTGCTACACTGTGTGCATGTCAAAGCAAGCACGATCTGATGAAGCAAGGCATTCAAAGAGCAACTGGCACCAAAAATCCTTTTTTGAGATCTAATAGTTTCCCAAAAATGTATTGACAATTTTTACGCCTATGATACACTTGAAAATGGTAGGAAACAACAAGATATATAAGCTGGCATGGGGTACTGGCTGGCAAATGAGAAATGCTTTGTCCCTGAAACATTTGCAACAAGGGGAAATGAGTATGTGCCTAACAGGTTTTTGGGCTTGGTTGCTGCAGGCTGTTAGATCCTTCAAAATCAAGATAGAGTTTGGATTTCAGCAGCACAACTGGGATCTTGAGTGAAATTTGGAGTTGGCTTGGACATAGTATCAGTTTTCATGGAAGGAAATGACTTGCCAAAACTTAAAATGTCCATACGTTTTTGGGTACAGTATGCAACCAAAAGATATTTATTCACTGATGCAATTTGTCTAGCAATTTGTCAAGAGACCTCACTGTCAGCAAAACTCCAAACATTTGACAAAACTAAAGCTGTTCTACTTGGCAAAAGCAGAAATTCCTGGCTGGTGGCTAAAATGACCATAGAGCAAATCAGATCTTACTCTATAATGGTATCAAAGATTAATTCTTTGTTAGATAGATGAAAAATTACTTTAGAAGGGTGTGGTGGTGGTGTGGAGGAACAAAAGGACGCAAATGTTCATGCAATTGTCATGCTTTGGTTTTCCTGGATATTTGCAGGTTCAAAACAAATATTTTATTTCTATGCCTAGTGTTGTAAACTTTATCCAATTGGCATCAAACTCAATCTATGTTTACAAACTGGTTCAGCTTGAACCGGAATAATTGATTTTGAGTTCTGAGCGCTTGTTGACTTTGCTGCAATGTTTCTTGTGGTGAGTGGCATTTAGTGATTGCCTCCCTGAAATTGAAATGTAACAAAACTTGATTTGACAACAAAAAAACCTGTAAAAATCTTACCAAATCTTTGCACGCCGCGAAGTTCACGCAGACAACCACCAGCACAACCGCATCCTAAACCCACCAATCCAAGTGCAAAATCTACTGCTTAACAAAAAACTTCTAGTGGTATTGGGTCTGCCGAGGCCAAGGTTGTTTTGTCTTCCCCTTGTCTTCCTACTAATCTCTGGACATTATCATACCTTCAGAAGCAAGCCAAGACTATCGATAATTCAACTGGTTCTCCTGATCCCAATGCAGAAAGACGAGGTTTGATTTATTTTCACATGTTTCCCCTTCATAAAACTGACCCATCTCTAAAAGAATATACAGCTTCTCAAACGGTTGTGCATCAATACCATAAATTTTGAACTAAAAGTTGACAAGGCAAAGATTTGCCCCTTTGAGGAGTGCCATACTGGCAAAGCAAAACTTTAAGGACTGTGGAGGGATGTTCTGCCATTGGCCTTTGCTGAAGCAAATACATTGATTTTTGAGTGTTTTGGCTGTTGGGACTCTGATGCGGACATGTTCTCAGCGGTTTGTGATATTGTTCTGCAAGCCAACAACCCCAGTCTTGACCACCACATCCTGCAAAAGGATACAGTTGCTCCTTTGTAAATGGTGATTGTTTCACCATTGTTGTGGACACTAGGGAGATTTTGGAGAGAGTTCTTAAACTTTATTCCAAAACATGGAGCTTGCAAAAGTTGGAGTCAAGATGTATTCCTGGATGCTGGATGCTGAAAAGGCTGTTGATGGCAAGGAATTGGTGTCCTAGCCTGTCCTCCACACCCAGTTCTATCACATGGCGACTCTGAAGTGGAATCTGCAAGATGATGTACTGCCACGAACCAGCAAATCAAGAAGTATAGTGGCTCTTCTTGCACCTCCTGCAGGAATGGATGCCAAATGCATCAACTTCTTTAAAACACAGATGTTAGGAATCACCAACAACAACCACCACAACCCCACCCCTTCTTTTGATTGCAGCTTTGGGATCTCAAGCTAGAAACTGCTCTATATAACTTCAATGCCTTCACACTTCATTTGGTCAAAGGGATTACTTTCAACAATGGATCATATCAGCTGCGGCAACTGAGAATTCTTTTGCGAGGGATCAGCACTTGGATCAAGTTGTGGGGTGGACAAGTACCAGCTTGAAGAAGATGATGGCAACTTTCATGCATACAAGCGCAGCTTGAACAAGGGCATTGCCAGCAAGAAGGAGTTGTTGAAGTTGGTCTCTAAAGTAGCCGATAGATCCAAACCAGGGGGTGGGTCTCACTTTGGTGGATTGGAAGATTTCCATATCCAAACATAGTGAGAGATCCAGCCACCACCAGCCCAACGTTTCACATGCCACCAACTGCGTCTAGATGCACCAGAGTTAAAGATTTGTATCTGCAATACAATCACAACATACTCTGTGTCAATGAGCCTGTTTTTGCTGTTTACAAGTAGGAGCCTTCTAAATAACCACACCAACTTCCCTAACACATTTCAGTATCAATAGTGAGAACTGTATTGGAGTCCAAATAGCGAAGTTTATTGGTGTATTGAATATCAGCAGTATTGAGAAGGATCCTGTTTACAAAGATCTCAAACAGTCCATGATCAAATGGCAGGGATACATAGCCACTAGGGCCCAGCCAAGTTACTCTGTGCTGGCATTAATAATGTAGCTGCAAAGCTTATGGCTCTTGTTCTGGGTCATGTTGGACCTGAAGACCATCCAACTTCAATTCACGACCCAGGCAACCACAAATTCTCACGGATGGCTATAACCAAAACATTCAACAAATGCAAGGTATTTCATTGAAAGTGTACCTCCTCTAAACTTTTTTCCAACGCTGAATAGAGTCTGCCCCAAGTCTCCAAAAATTCATTGATATGCTTCCAATGTACGTTGAGCAAGTTAAATCTTCTCCTGGCTCCCGGGATTACGATTCCAGGAGTTGAAGATGAGACTGGTGGCACGGATGAGTGTAGTAGTGGTAGTGAGAGTGATTGTGAAGAGGACAATCTCAGCATACATACTGGACCAAATGATGAGAACTTAAGAGGCTCCATGCTGGCTGAGCAATTGAAAGCTATTAATCACCAAAAAACCAAAAGTGTTGCAATTCTTATGGAGACATTGGCCATTTGGAATGGATTTCTGAAGAATGCAACAGAAACATCATCAACACTCACTGAACTGGTTGCTCAATTGGATGAGAATATTTTTGAGATTATCTTGTGTGTGATTCCTCAAAATCAGCCTTGTTATTGCCATGATTTAAACAAATGGGAAGCCAGTCTATTTCCGTCAAGTTCTCACTGGCGCAATGTGCTGGAAGCTGTTCTAAAGAATGCCCTCAAGCTTCAGCAGGACTGGACTCTATTGCAACTGCCCCCAGCAGACCAAGTTCTTGCTGTTGCTTTGGCTGATTCTACTGGTGCCAAGTCTACAATTGTTTGCCACCGTGCCATTTCAAAGACAGATGCCAAATCAAATACCTTTGCTCTCTTTCTGGAGATAATTCGCCGATTCCTTGAGGCATCTGGTGAAATTGTGCAATGTATCAGATTTGATATGGAACACGTTTCTCAGATTGCTGAGCCCATTAAAGGAGAAGGCTTCTCTCTTTATCGTTCACTGGTTCAAGCTACCCGCACTCAAATACAAACAGGTGCTACTGGCTTTTCACCTATTGAGAAGCCATTCTACCACTTTTCTACATCTGTGACTTTTACAAGAATACGTCAAACTTTGTCATCTTGTTGACAATCTTACTCCGCCTTCAATTGTTGCTTGTATATCCTGGTTGAGGTTGACCAAGTCATATCCCGGTCCTGTAAGGATGGACATATGTGACATTTACCTCTTTCACAATGAGTTTACTTCAGCCGTTAAAGCAAGAAAACTTTCATGGAGTTGTCTTCCTGCACATGGCAACAGACAAGTTTCTCCTAAAATGGAGGAACTTATTGAATGGTGTGGCTATCAAAACCCATTGCTCCACAAAACCCAGTGGAAATCCCAGCTGACAAACTTTGCTCAAGATTGTGGTTCTTTTTTCTTGGATTTACAACAAGTGCAAACGGGTGCTAATAGTGAATTTGTGTCTGCTCTGCTGGTTCTGAAGGGAAAACTCAAGCTTGACTCAAAGTTTATCACAAGGTCCCCACTTTCTACATTTCTTGCTGATGCACATTTTCATATTCTGGAAACCATTAACTTGGCCAAAAATCGTAAAACCCTGGTTTCTCGGACTTCTCTCAATGTTGAACTGTACTGCCCAATTCCACACCCTTTGAAGGCCACAAAAAAACTGTTCATAAATCCAGATTATGACCATCTCATTTGCAAGAATTTTATACGTCGCGCATGTGATTCCAACTTTATGGATATGCGATCAGGACTGCAGTGTATATTTGATGGGTGGTTTGCTAGGGACCCTATGGACGTCAAGCTTGGCCATGAGGCGTTTTTACCAGAAACTGCTGAACAGTTGAGAGCAAAGGGATTCCATGATGCAGCCAAAGTCTCTAAAATCCTTGGTGACTTTTATGATGCACTTGATTGCCGTGGAATCTCTGACCAAGAACAGATTGCTTCAGCAAGGAAGGTGGTTTCTTGGATTCATGAAGTATTTGGTGCAGATCTCCGCAAGGATCCTTGTCGTGGCAAGTACAGCGGACTTCCTTGGCAGGTTATTTTACCACTACTTGTAGCTGAGAGTATTGGTCGAACCACAGAAACAACAGTGGTATTTGGTCAAACTATGTTGGGCAGGTACACCTATGCTACTACAATATATGATGTAGGCTAAACTCTTTCAGCACTTTAATTGGTCACGAGTTGCAGATCGTAAGGGGGGTCAAGGGCGGGTTAACAACTCTTGTACAGAATTTCTAAAACTTGCATGCAACAAAGCTGGTGTTATTCAAGACTTTCTTATTGATGAAAGTTTAAGCTCAACTTTTGTTGTTGGCTTAAATAACGCAAACAAGTAAGTTCTTCTTCATCTTGCGATCTTGCAACTGATTGACCTTGCCTTACCTTGCAACTGAAAAACTTATATTTTGCCTCAGCACATATATCTCAAAAGGATCAACGTCTAAACTTGGCGAGTGGAACGTTCAAATTGAAAAAGAGTATCCAGTTCCGTCGTTTCTAAAGGAGCACTTACTGCCCATTCCACAATGCCTACAAACGCCAAACCCATCTGGTGTTGTTCCACCATTACCAAATATTCTATCGGAATCATCAAATGTGGTAAACATCCCTCATGTCCGTGCTCTTGCCATTGCATACTCCCATAATGTGTCTGTGTCAACACCTCCATCCGAATCACAGAAACGGAAAGCAACAGACGCCAATGTTATATCAAAATCTAGAAGGAAGATTCTTGGAAACAGCAATAAATAAAGTCCCCAGAATTAAAAACATTAATCAAACATGATCATTTGACACCAGATAATAAATTTATATATTGTCTTTCACAGGTTTCAAGTAACATATTGGCATGGATAAATTTTAAGCTGGTAAGTATTTTGTTGTTAGATCGCAGTACAATGTCTTGATAGTAGAGTGGTGTTAAACTAGGACAGCTGCGGAGGAACCCCAGGTAACTCCACTTTTGACCACAGATTAACTACTATAAAAATTTTCTACTCTATTTTCCACTTTATTCTTCCAGAATCAAGGTAACAGACTTGTGGCTACACATAACTATTGATTTTGTAAAGTTTCCATAATACCTGCCTTGATGTAACGTCACATCTGCAGCCACAAGCCTTCACTGTAATGTTACAACTAACAAATTTTTCACGGGCTTTTTTTTCAGAAACAAGCTGAGTCTCTGAATCCCACCCCCCTGGATCCAAACAGTACATGATTTGCCAAAGAATTTTCAATTGTTCAATGCTGGCCAATTCTGGAACTAAAGTCCAAAATCCTGCAACACTGACGATGGATTTCATTGTTCCTGCTTCAAAGGATGAAAAATTTATTGATATGCAATGCTATGGAAATCACTTCATCAAAATGACTACAAGTACAAAAGCATCAGCAAGCACCAGCATCCATCCTGTTTCATTATCTTTTCTTGAGGGGAAAGTTGAAAATGTTTGTATGGGGTATGGAGCTTAGGAGTTTCACAAAAGGATCTGTTTTCTCAACATGTTCCTGTTAAATGGTATTCACTCTGTTTATATTTGCCTTAAATGAATGCTAACCACACTAGAGACATACTCTCAGTTGCTTTGCTTCTTCGCAGTGCAGGTTGCAACTCTACTCCAGAGAAATTAGGACTTAGTGGGATTGCAACACTTGTTAGCAGAAAATTTCTTTTTAGGGGTGTTTGCTATGAGTCAGAATTTCTATTTTGATTACCAGAAAATTAAAAGAGGCTGTCTTCTTTGTTTCCAAATTTAAAATCTTGAGGAAAACCAGAAGATGTCAAACAAGCCAAATCTTATCATGAGTCTTTGGGGTTAGGCATTTTGGCAGATTCGATTTTTTCTGCCACTAGCAAGAAAATCTACGAGATTGACCAGAGATTGGAGCCAACAGCAACCATGTCAGAACAACCAGAGAAACCATCATCTGCCATAGTATTACAAGATTCCTATCTCAGCTTCAATGGATCTCGACTTGTCCCTAATGGAGAACCTGTTTTTCAGGAGTATTTGTAGGGCCTCTCTGTCAAATAACTTCAACACAGTTACTAATCATGATGTCCTTGCCCCATGGCAGATTTGATACTCAGGAGAGCGGCTACAGCATTAACCTGGGTTTTGGACACTTTTACAAAGATGGTGTTTTCAAAAAGATCAAAGCCAGCAACCACCACTTCAGATCATCCTCCACTTTGCTTACTCACAAAAGCATCCAAGAGTTTGTTCTTGGAACTAAGCGAGTGTCAAGCAGGCTTCTATCTTGGTATTTGGGAAACCTTCAACCTGGAGACCTGACTGATGCCACACACTTTGCAAAGAACCTCCTGCTCTGTTTATCATAAGGTTAATACAACCCCCTTTGCATTTTCGGCATAGTCCCATATTTTATCCTATTTCATTTTTATTTCTCTTGCCAATGTTGGGTTCCACTTGCACCAACTCTGGCAACCCCCCCCCCCCCCCCCCCCCCCCCCCCCCTCCCTTTGACCAGCTATTACCCATCACTAAAACAATATTTAAATCCAGATGGTGGGGATGGAGGTGAAAAGATAGATGAACTTTGTGACAATGGGGAAGTAGATATTTCAGATGATTCTGATGGTGAGACACTCAGCTTGTTTCTGAAAAAAAGCCCATGAAAAATTGGTTGATTGTAACATTACAGTGAGGGCTTATGGCTGGTCACCAGACGTTACATCAAGGCTGGCATTACGGAAACTGTAAAAAAAGCCAATGGAAATTGATAGTCACAAGTCTGAGAGTCGCAAGTCTGTTACCTTACTTGTGGAAGAATAGAGCGGAAAATCACTGTAGAGTAGCAAATATGATGCCAAAGTAGGGATTAAACTGCAGTTAATGCTACTCTATTATTGCTTGAAGTAAGCAAAAATTTGGTTTACTATATAGTTTTATTTGTTGCTGCTTCAAAGTTCCAAATTTTGTTGCATTTTCTGTCTTTTTGTATGTAAACGAAGGAGGAACGAAGCGTTTGCAGGGAAATGATGTGCAGGAATGAAAGGGATTCTTTTATTCTTTTCTTGTGAAACGCACTCAAGCAGCGAGATGAAAAGCCAACAACATCCACATCCATCCGCAAAGAAGATTATGCCCTTGTTGCAGGGAGCTAAAGCTCCGGTTAAATGCCCTCCGGCTTTATCCAGCTTTCTGGGGGACGCCCCTCAAAATACAGCACAAGCCGCCCGTACACCCGCCATCATCATTAGCCAGAACCTCCCAGAAGATCTAACTCTTACGGAACAAGACGATCTTGAATCGGAACAGGACTGGCAGGAAGCAATGACCCGTGCCAATCGAGTTGAGCAATCAAAACAAACAGACCCGCGCCACCCCACCACTCATGCGGCCAATATGGTGGGACGCTCTCCCACCCATGCTCTTCCGTCCGGAGCCATTTTGGGAGGTGTTGGGTCGCAGTTGCCACGGCCTAAGGTGTCTCTCCCCTCTGGTCGCGTTCTTGGTGGAATCAGCACCACAGAGCTCCCCATTCCACCCAGGTCACCTTCACCGGATGGAATATCCACCGATTCTGACGTTGATCAACACCCCCGTCGCCCTCGTCATCATCACCACGCCCATCAACATAGGTCGCGTGGTGCACGAAGAGAGGCGGAAGTTGAACTAGACGGTACTACATTAGTAGTGAAGAAAAGAGATGAAAAGCTCGACATTCTTCGTGGTTTTGCTCAGTACATCAACCCTCACTCCCCTCTCATAGCAGATGTGGTTTTGTGCCTCCGTATTCTGAGCGCCGTAGTCGTGTTTTCAGCCGTCTGCAAGAATATCGGGACTGGAATAAGTTATATCCTGCCCTTTTGCCCCATCTTCATAAGTCCACTCCATATGGTGCGCCTATCCTCGCCCAATTGCGACCGTTGACTCGAGCTCTCCAATTCCCCCTTCAACTTGAGCTTATCATTCGAAAATCAGTTGCCTCATGTGAAATGTTTGTTGCTACACGCTCTTTTGACAACTTCGACGATCTTTACAGTCGTGTCAAAGATTTCCCAGTTTCGATTGATGCCGTCCTTCGAAAATTTGCCAACTGCCAAGGAAAACCGTTTGCCATTTCGTCAGGACAAGAATGGAATACGGCAATGACCCGCATTGTCGATATCAAAGATGCCGTTTTCTTCGACGAATTTGGATCAATTACAACAGAGGATAACAAAGAGTATATTCACCAGGGAATCCTTCCCCTATCCCCCTCTCATCCGGAAAAGGATCACTTCTACAATTTGTACATCCCAAATTGGATGCATGAAAACGAAGCACCAGCATTGAACCTTTCTCGTTATGATACCAGTATAAGTTTTCCCCCTCCGACTTCGGCAAAACGCTTACACGACGATCGACCAATTTATCCTCAAAAGAAATTGGTTGCTACAGCTTCAAGTTCCGAAACCATCACGTACGGCAATCGAAACAAGTCTTTTACTTCTCGTCGCGAAAAAGGTATTGCTCTTTCTGCCATGCCAAAAGTCACAATGAATAGTCGTGAAGCCGCTCTTTGCTACAATTTCAATTACTGCTCTCAGCCGTGTAAGGAATCTCCTTGCCCGCGTCACCATTGCTGTCATCTTTGTTGGACCAAGTCCAAAATTCTTGCGTTACATTCTGCAGCCACCGCTCATCCGCAGGAACCCTTTCTTTCCAGCGCTTGAAGAAGACGCTCAAAAATATCTTTTTCATCCACTTCGCCCTCCACAGTTCCAGCGGTCCTCGTCTGCTACTCTACCGTCTAATATACACACTTGTCCTGTTAGTCCTCTTTTTTCGTCACCATCCTTTGCTATTCCGCTATATGATCTGCCTACTCAACGCTTTGACCAATTGGTTTCTTTCCCTTGTCATCCATACATTCTCAAGAATCACCACGCTGCATTGCTGCCTCGATGGAGCCGTAACATGTTTCAAAACCCGAATCTTGATATTGTACACCCATCGGCCCTTGGCACAGAAACTCAACCACCACTCCCCCAACCGCCGTTGTCTGATATTCGCTATAAGAAGATTATGGCATCCCTATCTCAACATAAAGTATTTACAACATCTACTCCTATACATATTGACCTATTCCGTCAAGCTTTCAAGACCCATCCAAATCCGGAATTTATTCATTCTGTTTGTGAAGCATTAATTCATGGGATGTATTCTGGAGATGGAGATTTAGACCGACCACGTTCACCTCGTATTCGTCAGCATTGCCCCTCCTCCCCTGAAGATCTATTGGTTATTTCGCAAACAATCCGTAAGGAGATACCGCTGGGTTGTGTTATACACTTTCCTGGGCCTACGCTTCCGGATTATTGCTCCACTGTTTCCCTTTTTGTCAACCGGGTTGCAGGGAAGAAGGATCGTCTCATTCACGACCTCTCATATCCGTCATTAGATTCCTTCAATGATCACATTCCTGATTTGCATGCTCGAGTTCAATATGACACTATTCAACATACGATTCCCATCCTCCGCTCAGCGCACCGTTATTGTCCACCTGATTCCCGTGTAATTCTTTGGAAAACTGATATTCACGGAGCTTTCCGGCTTCTTCCGCAGCATATTCTACTTCAAAGCCTCCAGATTATATTGACTGAGAATAACATTTATATTGATAAACGTGTCTCATTTGGAAGTCGGAGTGGCCCTTTCTGGTGGTGTGCAATCTCCCATTTGATTAATTGGTATTTAGTCAATATTCTCCACCTTCCCACTCTTGTCATGATGGATGACTTTTGGGGAGTGACGTATCAGGTCAAATCAGAAACCAACAACCCACAGCCTCGTGACATGCAGCTAGCGCAATCTTTTATTGCGTCTCTTGGTATTCCATTATCTCTGGAAAAAGATATATGGGGCCCGTCAATCCCTGTAGTTGGTTATCAAATTGATGCTATGAAAATGGAATTGTCTCTTACTTCTCGCCAAGTTACGGATCTCTTAGAATTTCTGGATATTTGGCTAGAAAAGCCTCTTCAACCCCGTCGCCTTGGCCTATGGAGTAAATTGACAGGTTATCTGAATTGGGCAGCCAACATCTTTTTACGCTTGAAATCCCACTTCTGCCCAATCTATAGTCAAATGACTTCAAAACTCAAAGTTGACTCTTTTCCTCTTCACTCTTCTACTCTTACTTCGCTACATTGGATTCGCCACCATATCACTTCCATGCATCCTATTCGCTATCTGGAACTGGAAACCTGGACTCCAGACCAAGCTGATTTCCATGTTTTTGCAGACGCAACTCTCCAAGGATTTGCGTTTTGGTTTCCTCATCAAAACCTCCTGTATTATTTTCATCAAACCCACCCATTCCACTATTCTGATGGAAATCCATTGATTATTCAATCAGTTGAATTGTATGTCCAATTAGTTGCAGTATCTATTTTGTCACGGTCTGTATCCCGTGTCAGGATCCTCCTCCACACCAATAACACTGGGGTTTTTGCCAACCTGGATTCCCTCCATACTAGCGTTCCTTTACAGTGGGAAATCCTGCAAGCCCTAAATGACATCGAAATATCCAGTTCTTTTTCTATTCGACCGCAATGTTTATCCACAGTTGATAATGTGTTTGCAGATTTGGGATCACGGGGAGATGTTGTCGCTCTTGGTCGACTTTGCCCGAAGCTCACCCTAATTCCGTTACAATCTGTGGATCTTCCCAGCCTTCCAAGTTTTGCCTCAGTATTTGCAGAATCATTTTCTCAGTAGCTTCATGAATGTCATTTATTTCATCTGATATAAAAAAAAAAAAAAAAAAAAAATTCATTCCTCTTGTCATTTCACTTGTGACATTCATTCTCTTTCTATCTTGATCACTTGGTAACTTTTCTTTTCTTCTTTTCTGAGTCCACATGCCCCCTTCTTGGCTCGCGTCTCGAACTGAAGGCCCTCTTGGGCGGCCATCAAAACCATCAAAACCAGTCCATCTTCTTTTGCTGCAGCAATCCACCCAGCGTTACCTCCACAACGCCGTAGAGGTTTCCACCCATCGATCGCATGAAAATGCTTGGACTCTTTGTGTTGGAGGCACATGAAACTCATGTTGCAAGCTCCATGTTTGGGAATAAAGTTTAAGAATTCTCTCCAAAATCTCTCTAGTGCCCACAACGATCAGCTCACCTGCCTACAGAACCAGCACCGCTTCCAGTCCCTCTACAACACTTTGGCGCCTTTTTCAATCCCATTGTGATCCATCTACTACCCCACATATGCCAAAATCTCCTGTCCGAATTGTTCTTTTTGTCTCATGGCTTGCTGATTCTGGTTATAAATATTCTACTATTCTACAGTATGTTGCTGGAATAGGTGCCATTTACGAACAGTATGGTTTCTCAGACTGGAAGTCTATTCGCTCGAATCCCGCACTCCAACGTGTTTTGCAGGGCATTGCTAAGACTTGGCACCTTTTGCATGTTACCCCAAGTATCTCACAAGATCTCTTCACTTGGTCTGAATTTCTCGCAGCATTGACTATTCATCCCCTACAAATCTCCAGTCATAACATTTACCTGTTCCGAGCGATTCTTATATTTGGTTTCACTGCGCTCCATCGTCTTGCTGAACTTACTGCTCCTAACGATTTAGCCCATGCCTCTACAATTTGCCATCGCCGTATTTCGTTTTCCAGTCTTGTGATTTCATTCCTGTCTCCTTCTTCTCAGCAGCCGGCATTCATTGAATACCTCCTCCCTTATCACAAAGGTGATCCTACATCTCGCGGCACTTATGGTCGAATTTTCCAAGACGCAATCTGGAAAAAGAGCCATCACATCCGTCATCTCATGCAATACCTTGATTCTCGTCGGTCCCTCTTCACTTCCTCCCCAGACTTGTTTGTCACAGATACTCACAGCTACCCCACCAGACAATGGTTTCTTTCCATCCTTCACATGTCCAGCCATCATCTTCATGGCAGTAAGTCTCTCCGTGCTGGGGGGGCTACACATGCTGCTCAACGCGGAAAAAACTCTGACCAGCTGAAGTCTTTGGGTCGATGGAGTTCTGATGCCTGGCGTTCGTATGTCCACCAATGGGATGCTCTTCGTAACAATCTTTCCCATTAATCTCTGCTTCCTCTTCTTTCTTTCCAATTTCCCTCACTTTATCCCTTACCATTTTCTCCACCCTCCTCCCTCAAACCACTCAACATCAGGCAGGTAGGGCATTATTCCATTGAACTTAGAGGTGGAACGTCTCTTTCGCGTTCCCCCCTTTCCTCGTTCACAGTGTCTTACCGCTACATGGTTGAAGGTCTTTATTCTTTCTAATAAACTTTCCTCATTTGCAATGAGTGGATTGATGGACAATTCATTTTGGAGAAAAACAACAAAAACAACAAAAAAAGTCACACAAATAAATAAATAGGAAAAAATTAGGGAAAAATCAGAAGAGTTTAAAAAGTCTCGAAATTGATGGAATAAGTGTTAGAAAAAAGGTGTACCAGAGCTTGTTTTGTGGATGATTATTGAAGGGAGCATGGTTGAAGTAGCCAAGGCCTCGGTGTTGGATCTGTCTTACTGTTAGAAGACACTTACTTTTAATAGCAAAACCAGGTTCCTTGACACAGGGTATATTGTCATTGCATTGTAGATCGGACTTTTTAACTCTGCTGCTACCAAAAGACAAACTGGATGAAATCTTAGTGCTCGCATTGAAATGATGCATGCCTCTGAAGCCAGAGGTTCCTGAAATATTCAACACTTCAACATCTGATGGTATGTTTTCTATTTTATTTTATTTATTTTAACTAGGGTTATTTTGTTAACGGCATGGTTAGCTGTTTTGAGCAATGAGATCCAGTGGGAAATGGTGAATACCTTGATTGACAAAAGCACAGCTGTATTTGAGCTTGTGCATGCCTTTTGACTAGCCATCATTCATCTGCAATCCTTGACAGTTATTATGATGTGTGGTATTTTGTTGTCAATAAATCTCATGTGTGCTATACATGAAAAGACTCTTAATCCAATGCACACAACATCCTAACTTATTCTAGTGAACTAAATTGTATGTAGAATATAATAAACACACTAGCTTTATTTAGTTGATACAACGTATAGAATCAACTCTTCAGTCAGAGGGAGGATTTTTTTGATCGCTTTGTTTTATTGATTCCTATACTCAAGTTGAGAACAATAGACATGTGCTGGTTCTTACCGGCGACCAATACATCGACAATAGCCTATAATAAACTATAATTTTTTATCGTATTTTATTGCTGTTTAGCGCTCATCGTATGGAGGCATACTTTATCGCTAAATATAATGAATAAATAAATAAATAGCATAAAAAACTTTTAGCAATAGAATGGTATACATGGTAGTCAAATGAATACTCACTTTAACAATATTCCATAGATAAGAGTGGGTCATTTGACCTCTGTCAAACAATTCAGGAATTCTTCAAACGCGATTGGTATGTTTTGTTAGAACCAGATAGTCAATAAAAGACTTAAGGGTTCTTGAAGGCACGAGGGCTTGTCCAATAACGGCTTGAGGTCACGAGAGACAGAAACAAAGAGTTAAAAAACTGAAAGACTAACACAGAATGTATTGAAATTGAACTTAAACTCAGAGCAGAAAGCTTGCTATTTATGCAAGTTCTGGAATTTCAAATAACAAAAGTTCAAAACTGAAAACAAACTGAAAATCAAACAGAAATTGTGATAGCGAGAGTGATAGCACAATAATATGTGAAATCAAGAATGATATTACAAAATGAAACTGAAAAACTTGATAAAATGACAAATCAAAGCTGACAAATACAAAAATAGAAACTTAAAGTAAAATGTTACTAGCAGGGATCAAATCCGGGTTTCCATCGTGCGAGTCGCGCGTAATAACCACTTAGCTACGAAACTATAGAGAAATATTCCTATAAGACGGGTCATTACTAACATGTTTGATGGCAGTGTACCGTTTGGCAAACCCAAAGGAGTGCTCCACAACAATACCCTTGACTGAATGCATCTGATTGTATGCAAGCTTGAAGGGTGTCAGGGGCTCCTTGCCGTTGCCATGAAAGGCGCTATTAAACTCAATCCATGTCCACGTGGCCCTACGTAGCCCTTATCTGCCAAGACCAGCTCTAATGGATCCAACTGCGGATGATCTTGTGCGTACATTGTCATGTCATGTACTGAGCCTTTGAACATCTGGTAAAAGTGAGCAGTTATTGTTCAGCTAACAACCACACCTCCACCAACACTCACCCATGTTCCCGCAATTGTCTGTAAGACATTGAATTTTGACGCAATGCCTCTTGTATTTACCAGAGAAAAACCTCCTCTGTTTTCGATGAGGGGGTCTTTGGATGTAGACCTAAAAAAAAGACTAACTGAAGACAAGTGCAGAAGAAAATTAAGAAAAATCAAAAATCAAACTTAGTAACTTACTGGAAAAGCGTCAAGTGAAAGGTGGTGGCGTAGGTCAAAAGATCTATCAGAGATGTCATTGGCATCACACCAGCTATCATCCCACACTGTTAATGACGCTTCCCAAATAAATTATACCCTTTTAAATCTTTCCAGCCAAGGATCCGTAGGACTTTCGGGTTTTGTATTCAGCAGAGGCCCGTTTAGTTGTGTCTGTTTTCAAACTCTGAAAACAATTGAACAGGCACTTGCGGGTCTTGATGGGGGTGTTTCTGCCGCAATATTTGAGAAAGAGTGCCTCCATTGTATCTTGATTCAGCCCTTTTGACACTCGTAAGCTCCCAATGACAAAGTTCCATGACATTTTTTAAGTTAACACTTACACCAAGTTAGAAAAAATTAGAAAACAAAATTAGAAAACAAAATTAAAAAGCCAAATTAAATTTAAATTTATTTGTATAAGAGAAGTAGTTGAACCAAGTGAAGTCCCAAAAAATGTCCGAAAAACTGTCAAAGGTCCAAAAATCCCCCAAAACCCCCAGCGCAGCCAAGAAATCCAAATCTCCCACTCTCATCAAGTTAAACCTTACTGTGGACATAGAAACAGGCAAAATTCCAACAATAGAAACAGACAAAATTCCAAGTAACTGCTGCCAACCCAACTGACCACAACCAAGATTTTGTTGCACTCAAATTTTACTGCGAGCTATCCCCTCTGGAACAACTTGAGACCCCCCACCCATTTGCCATACTGGAGTCCACAAGCATCCACTTGAACATCTAGACTGGTTCAGATTGTCTAGGAAAACCAATACTGAAAAGACAAGCTGATCTTCTGCCTCTTGTTGTCACCTTGGAATGCTCTGTGGACAAATTCCAGGTCAACAAGTGTCTAATGAGCGTCCAAGCTGTTTGGGATGTCTTCTTTGAACAAAGGTCAACCATATTCAAACAGCATTATATATGGTCAGGAATTGAACACCCGCTCTGAGCTCCAACACCAAGTTGCTTGGGACTATTTGAGGATTGCGCATTGCAGTTTTTCAGTTTCCAAGTTGCTAACATCTGAGTGACCAGAGGGATTCTTGGTGGGGCAAACAGATGACGGAAAGGGAGGAATTGCAAAGGAAGAAGCAGCTGCCTGCTTGGATTCCTTGGATGAAGTGCGAGAGCAAGAGTACAAATTTTTCTTGGCACTGATTGACCCCATCTCTTGGTACTACAACGCCGGTGCAAGGCTGATGTCAAGTGCCCCCTTTGGTTCACTCCTGTCTATCTACACCAATGAAATTGACGATCTCACCCAAAACATTTCCCACCTGATTCCAAATAAGTCTTCAATTTGAAACACATTTGCTTCACACTTGGGTGGTAATTTAGTTGGATTGGCTTGTGATGATGTTGTAAGCAACCAAAAAGACTGGGTTACCAAATATCGCAGTGAACCAAATATCGCAGTGAGTTGATTTCAATTTGCTTTGACTTTTATCCCATAAGTTCTCATTACATCACTAGAATCTCAGAGGCCAGCTTCTGGTATGGTTCCTGCTACCTCTCACCAGACGGAAAGCAACTTCTTCCAGCCGAAATAAATTGGGAGCCAAGACAGTTTTGTCCAGCATGTTCAAAAGGAAAATCATCATTTCAAACATGGGCTAAGGGCTTACGGCTTGCAGCGTGGGGTTGAGAATCCTTGCGTTTCTATCCATATTGCTGAGGTTGAAGTGCGACATGCCATTGGAACATTTCAGTTCACCCTTGATAAGTCTCAACCTATTCCTCTTCCATCAACCAACAACTCCCTCTCTTACAAACTTGGTGCTGTTTGAATTAGTTGTTTGAATGGAAGCAAGACCAAGTTTGAAATTGCCACCCCTCTCAAAACCTTGAATCTGTCGGCAAGCCCCTAGTCAAAATGCCTGTGCCAAGGCTTTACTCTGATGTTTGCATTAAACCCATCCTTCACTACAGCTTCAGGGAAGAGTGGGATTTAGTTTATCCTTTTTAGCTATTGCTATAAAGCTAGTACCTGTTTTTCTCTGTACGGCCCTTGGTGGCACAGCATGTGGCACAGCAAACAAACATTTGGTAGAGTTCATTCACAACTCCTCTCAAAATCCCCCTTTCCAATAAGCCAAATTTATTGGAACTGGATTGCTTGCCAGCTGGTATCTTGTTTCATCTTGATGAAGAGATAGAATTTGCCACTCAAGGCTTGAATCTGAGGCAAGAAGTTATACAAAAGGTTAAACAAAAGTGACACCTTTTTGGAGGGCCGATATAGCCCTGTTATAGCATCAAAAAGGCACTTCAATATAAAAGATTTAATATTCTTCTGGCTAAATTGGCGGAAGTTTCCAGGTGAATACAATATTGTCAGTTAAACTTATTGGAAACTTACGTTAGACTTAACTAGTTGTCCATTTTTGGATTTTGGTTGAATTTTGCTTGTGGGTCTGTCATTTTGAAGTTCACCAGTACTCCGCAAGATTATTAAACTCCCTCTTCAGCAATGACCTTGATTAATATATACTTATTAGGGATTGGAATAAGTGAATGGCACGAATTAGCAATTCCAATAATTGTGATTTATTGGATGCATTCACACTTAATTTTAAATTTAAATGAAAATTTAGAAACCTGGTTTCAAAGAGCTAATCACAATTCCAATTGGATTAGATTGATAGACTAGACAGACAGTCAAATGGAAGAACTTCCAGTTACGGACAGCAGGGAACTTTGGGAAATAGGGGAGAAGGCCTTTTAAAGTGGGAACTGCAGTATTTATATGCTCAATTTTCAAGGCCCGCTCCTGCCTGCTTTTTTTTTGGGCAGGCGGGCCATTGTTGGATTTGTCCCGCCAGAATGACAGGGCCTGGGCAAACCAGTTTCAACCAACACTCAGAACTTGAAGGTAGAAAAAATGAATCTGTGTTTATGATTCTGAAGTCATTTTGAGTTGTTTTGAGAAGGTACTATAGCCACACTCTCTGAACCCTAAATCCACTGCACAACACACTCATTACTCCAATCCTTTTCCAAATAATCCTCACTAGCATTAAACTTTCCAGTTATTACCGCTGAGAAGTTTAAAATGGTGAAAAACTAATTATCATTAGTGACATGTGCTGCCATGACGTTTGATCTGTGTATTCACTGATGTTGGACTTTCCAATACCTTTCCAATACCTTTCCAATAAATCTCAAATATTGGAAAAACTTAATTATTCTGGGCAGCTTTTCTAAGGCTAAAATCTTCCAATTAAATGAATTTATTGGACTACAGGTATAGCAATGCAGATACAACACAATTTGTAAGTTTACTTTTGTTATGTGTTCTTCCAATAATCCCTTAATATTGGAAACTACAGGCAATCATACCCTGACTGTTTACAATTAATTTGATCTATCTAAAGTAGGCTACAGCTGCACGAACCTTTGCTACTGTGAGAGCAATCAGACAGATTTTACTTTCCAACCAATGATTCTCACTTATTGAAAAAATGAAAAAAAAAACTGCCAGTAATAATTGACAAACCAAATAAGACCAACTATTATTCTACCTCTTCTGTCAAGCTTCCTTTCAGGTGCAGACAAGAGAAAGGGACAAATTCAATACGGTTAGGTTAGTATTGTGCATAAATAACAAAATGATAAAAAACATACAGAGGAAAAGCCATGTGTGGAGATTCCTTTAGCTATGGGGAGACCCATTTTTTGACTTGGGTAGTGGAAAGTCATACAATTAATGTCAACAAGAAAAACTCGAGTCAATTAAACTGGGAAGCTTTTCTTAAAAAGGTAAATTTGAATTGGAGTTGACAACATCCAATAATTTCCATTTATTGGAAACATGTTTTGCTCCAGAATCCCTAAATTTTGGACTTTTTGTTGCGGAGCTCTGACTGCTACATATATTGCTGCTATGATTGAGTGATCCTTTTTTTCCAACCCAAAAAAATGATTTCCAACCCACGTCACCACCTAAAAAATGCCCATAAAAATGCAACTGTTAGCACCACAATAAAATCATCATAGCTAACAAATAATGAGAAGAAAGCGATTGAAATCCAGTATCTCTTGTCACAACCAAGACACTGCTTCCCAAGTTTTTCAAGAAATCAGTGCCTTGATGAATCAGTCAATACCCCAACGCCAAGCTCCGAGCAAGTTGCTGCCGACCATGGTATTACCGCCAAGGCTGCACCTGGAATCTATCGGGGAATTGACAAGCATCCTGATCGAGTCCACGGCAAGCAATTGTTCTCAGACCATGATGAGCTTGTGTTTGTCGCCTTTTTGGAGGCCCGATCCTTGTCCCACAGCCCATTGCGCCAAGTAGATTTTTTGCAATTAGTACGCCAAAAGTACCTTGAAATCCGCGGACCAGGAGATTGGAATCCAAACAGATGGCTAAATGGTTTCTTGGGCCGCCACCAAAAGCAAATGACCCAACGAGCCGTCAAAGCTCTAACATCCTCCCGCATCAAACCAGCTACAGAAATTGAGGTGAAAGTCTGGGTAAAAGTGTTCAAGGATTGGATGGACGAGAATGGCTACAGCATGGGAAATCTTGTCAATGTTGATGAAATGCGCATCAAACTCGAAAACAAAAGCTCCCAGGGTTCCTTTCTTGTGAGCACGTCCATTAACGGCCCAAATGTCCACCAAGGTGAACGTGGTCCTATGGCCAGCTATATTCCCTTTGTTACGGCCTCTGGTGTTTGGGTGTTGACATTTGGGTCATTCCAATCAGAACCAAAATTTCCATGTGTCATGTAGGTCTGAACCTAGAACTTTAGGGTTACATTCCATTACCAATCGGCAATCTACTCCGTTCAGCAAACTACTCCGTTATTGTTGATGTAAAATTGATTGATAAAATAGGTTTTCAGGAATACCGAAAAGCCATCACATTCAACTTGTTTGTTTGAAGCTTTAAGTGACAATTACAAATTAAAATAAATTAATTATTCAATTATTCTATACTCTTATCTATCTACTATTACTTGTTATCAGTGAGTTTTTATACAAGATGAAAGAAAAAAGATCTCAAAAACATACGACAACACCAATGCCTTTGTTGATCCAGTCCTTTGCGAGGACATAGGCACAGTAAGTTTTGTAGTTGCTCTTCAGTCTGCTGGGCGCTGACCTTGCTTTTTCATTATCCTGATACCAGCCAGAGCCGCAACGCTTTAATGCAATCAAGTAGTGACGGCAAGAGCACAAGACGGGGCTGCGCTACCACCAGTCGGCACTGTGCAGCAGCAAACATGTAACGCGCCGGATGCAACAGTGTGGCTGTGCGCAGCGTCGATTTGCGTTATTCGAGAGAGTGCTTGCTGGCAGCCTAAGTAAATTACTATTAATATAATTATGCTTTGTCTTCTTTCAAATAAACTGTTTCTATTTCTCTATACATCTACTTTTATTGTACCAGTGAAGCAGTCAGACACTCTCTCCATGTGATCTATCCATGTGATACTCCCTCCGTGTTCGGCAGGAAGTTCCGACCGATTTCCAACCGATTTCCGACAGAACAACCACTGGAATTCGTCTGGTGGTCTGTGCGGCCGGAAACGACCGCTTTGAACCTCAGGCAAACGCTCCGGAAAATCCGGTGGGCTTCCAGACTCTTACCGGCAGATTGACGACCCCCTGTATTGGGGATGTACAGAGTAAAGTGGAAGGTGCCCAAGGAAAAGAGGAAGTAGACGGGAGGTCTACAAGGGGGGTTGGAGTGCAAAGTCACTTGCTGTCCAGAATGTGAGCCGGGCCTAACTATACTGTTCTGAGAAATTGGGGAGAAGTAGTTGTTTGACAAAGTGTTAATTACAAAATACATTCACATTGAAACCAAAAAAAAAAGCATTTGCATGGTGAAATCAAACAACAACAACTAATATTTAATCAAAGATCAGCCTGGAAGTAATATCAAAGAGGGGCTCTCTGCGGAGTTTAACATTAGTAATTTGAGCAACCATGGTGAAAATAAGTACAATCCGTTCTCTGCGACCACGGAATAAACCTGCCAACACCCGAAAATCTTTCATTCTTTTATTGACAGTCTCATGGCGAGACCCCAACAGATTCCAGTTTTTATTGTGCTTAACAATTTCTGGTGTTGACCCCTTCAATTTGGTAATCACGCGCACATCTCCCACATAGCCCCTATCTGCAGCCACCCGTTCATCCTCTTCAAGGTCTAGAAGCAACGTTTTTTGAACTTGATCCAGATTGTTGTGAAGACCACAGGGAGTTCCACCACCAATGAATACTATCTGTGAAGTGCCAATGGCTGTTGCACTTGAAAACGGTAGCCAGCATGTTTAAACTTGTGGCTGAACAATTCAGTATCCAGAGGTCTAGCCTCAGGTACAGGGACATCAACTCCATCAACATACATAGATGGAGCAAGAATGTCCCAGCCAATCCATCGGTCTTCAAAGTGAATCTAATGTGCAGATTAATTTTGCTAATCTGAAAATTTTAAGGGAAAATTTTAGGTCACACCTGATCCATTCTTGCCAAGATGCCAAGAACTGCGTCCACTTTTGTTCACCAGTTTGTTTCCGATGTCCGAAATGTGGCAGACGCTTGTGACTCAGTGGGATACACTTTAAGGAAGTATAGACACCATAACAGGTGACTTTTGGAGAGTCCCGCAGCCCAGAAGTCCGGCTTTACAATGTCCCAGACATCGCAGGTGGATTCCAATGATAAACCAAACAGAGCAGCGTAGCGGCGCGTCCAGGACCGGCGGTCTTGTTGATAGCGGCATGTGGAAAAGGGCGGTCTTGTTGATAGCGGCGTGTGGAAAATCCAAGACTTGGAGCAGCAAGTTTGATAAAACTCCAAAGTATTGGAGTTGGAGGAGGAGGAGGAGACTCTTCAACCATTTCTGGGATGAGTCTTGGAATGCAATATTGGCGGTACTAAGTTAAGTTGTTTTTTGAATGTTTTTTTCATGTTTTTGAAGCTGCTATTTATAGATTTTTGAAAAATCCCCGAAAATTCTCAAGAAGAAAATTCTTTTCATTTGCAAAATGAAACAAGCTTGAAGCACCATCACCGTGTGCCTCACGTGACAGGGAAAAATGTTATTTCCATCATGAATATTCATCATGAAGAAGTGATGAATATTCAAGTTGAATATTCATGATGAATACAATTTCTAAAAAAATCATTGTTGGGCACAACCATTTTTAATGTAACTTACACACTGAAATGTGTCATCCAATAGAATAAACTGTAAGAATGAGTTTAAATATGTTTCTTTTCCACTTCATGACTCTCAGTAATTTTGGTGAAGATAGCTTTTTTCAAAGATAGAACAAAAAGCAATTGGTTTCAGGAGATAATGATACATTCTTGTTTATTTGCAATACACAGTAAGATAACATTAGTATTCTATATTCCCTTTTCTTCAAGCGGTCATACTGAATATTTTACGATGAATATTCATGTTGAAGTTTTTGTTTGCTTAGCATCACACGTGACACCTCAAGTGTGCGCTGAGCCACAACAAATTAGGGTTAGCGCAAAAGTATAAATACCGAGTCTTTCTCCTTCATTCAAAAGTATCATTACCTTCCAAAAGATACTTTTAGTATGGGTCCTCCTCCCAGACTTGCTGCTGATGGTGTCACTCCACTACCTTCTGCCAAGTTGGGCAACAGTGACTGGAAGCCTTCGGACTTTGCACGTCTTTTACCTTTGGTGAAGGATGACCCAAATCTGAATGGTGGCACTGCCTGTGGACTGGATCCTGTCCGTCTTGCTCTGTTTCCAGCTTCAAGCTTAAATGCAAAGATTGCAACGTGCCTGAAAAAACTTAAGCCCAGTAAGTACTTAATTTTTCCAATATATTCTAAGTGGAACTTAACACTTGATCATCACTGTTAGGTTGGGATCCGATGGTTGATGAGGGTCCAGTCAACTTATCCACGTCCAAACGCCGCAAGATAGAGTCTGATGATGAAGACAGCAGCCCTGAAGCCCTGGTTGCCCGGAATGATCAGAGATCTCGATCTGGATACAAATTGACACCTGAAGAGCTGAAAGAGGATGCTGCTGCCATTCGGGCTACTCTATTCAAGTCTGCTGCCAAGCCGAAAACCAAGCCCACGACTGCTACGCCCAAGCAGCTACCACCAGCCTACACTCCAAAAACGCCAGACGCTGCACCCAGGAAGATTCGCGATGAGATAGACCTGGAAATGGGTGACAACATCCGGCCACGCCACCGCCAGGTGGGACCTGGTTTGACGTCTAACAAAGTTCACAAAATGCGTGCAAGCTGTTCAATCTTCAACATGCTACTCTACGGAACGTGATTGAACAGAGTTTCGGATGTTTCACAAAGCGGTTTCCGATTTTGAAGGCAATGCGTAGCTACCCTTTTGAAACCCAGTGCGATTTGGTCATTGTTTTGGCTTTTCTATTCAACATCATCAGAACAGCATTTCCCAATGATGGTTTGAATTACCACGAAGAGATGGATGAACATTATGATGGTGGTGGTGAATGTGAAGATGGTGTCGATGGCTCCAGTGGAACAGGTGAGGCTGAACGCTGGAGGGATGCTATTGCCAATGCCATGTGGGAGGACTATCAGAACTACCTCAGAACGCGTAGATAATAAAAGTCATCAAGAACAAAATTTTCATTTTTGTGGCCGAACGAGGCCTAAATTTTTTTTTTTCCTTTTCTTGGGGACACATTCTAGAACAATAACATAGCCTATTGGGTAAGCAGTATGGATAAACAGTTTCTGGTATTATTTATTACAGAGTTATGCAATATTGCTTGAGGCCAATATCCTTTGCTTGTGGCAAAAGAAAACAACGAACACACCCACTACAACAGCAATCAAATGACCAACAGCAAGAATCAAAAACGGGGCTCCTTCCCTCCATTGGTCAAACAAAAGACCCCCTAATTTACTTGAAATCAATATCCCTACCGCCCCACACATGCTCGATACTCCAGCCACCGACCCTCGAATTGATTTGTCCACAGACTTGCTGTCAGTGACTAATGACATGTTACCAATCACAAGACCAATTTCACTCAGACCCACAAAGATAACAACAGCAAAAACGTATCCAAGCATGGGGTCTGCCACAAACATTAAAGAATATGCCACCAATCCCACAAAGGCATTCAGTAACACTACGTTTTTGGCTTCTATTCGGTCTGCCAAGTATCCAAACACTGGTGCTCCCACTAGGGCCGCTGTCTGTGCGATTCCTGATATCTAATTTTTTTAGCCGCTTTTCTTCCATTTACCACAATCCAGAAGACATCTCTTCATTCTCTGCCTTTGAGAATAAAAAAGACAATGATATTTACCACAGATGCTCTTGAATAAGCAGCTCTACAATCATCCTTAATGTCTGGATCATTAATCCCTCCGGGGGCCACGCAGAGCCCCGCTTCAATGTACCGCTTATATACCCACAATGGAATAAATAAAGTAATGATAACAGTATCTCCTCTCGCCAAGAATGATCCAACATAACCCAACAATACTTTGGGATCCCGTGCCGCCAAGAATCCTTCTTTTCCCATCTGGAAAAGAGTCTTTTGTGTTTCTTCGTCTTCGCCGTCTCCTTCGTCTTCGTGCTGCTGGCGCCCAGGTTCTTCTTGGCGTTGCGCTCCTTGTTGCATCACTGGACATCTTGCTGCGTCTTGGTCAGCAATAGCAAAATCATGAGGTGATTGAGACGACCCTGAAACTCCATTTTCCGCAAGCAGATCTTGGTCCGACGCTGCGCTGAGAGGAGTTTCACTTGGATGGGATTGAGCCGTGAGGAAGAAGAACAAGAGGACAGAGAATATAACCGATAAGAGGCCAACAATCAAATATGTAATTTGAATTCCTTCGACAATGTCCTGAAACTTGAGAGGAAGTGGCATAAAGACAAAGAGGGCAACCAAAGCACCACAGCCTGAACACAGGCCCACCAAACCTGCCATTCTGCCGCGGATCTGAAACTCAGTCAAGTCAGTATATGTTTAAATCAACGATTAATGTTTTCATTTACCCGATCTTCGGCGTAATCTGCCAGAACAGCAGTGACCATAGATGACGCAGCACCTCCACCAAAAGCAAATAGCAGTCTCGCCCCAAGCATTGCTTCATAACTTTTCAAGTGCGGATAAGCACACAGGGCTGCACCCATCGCCAGAAACCCAAAAGAGTACACAAGGCGTCGTCCCACTCGATCTGATAAAACTCCAAACACCAACACTGCAAACATTGAAGCGATTTGGTCCGTAAAAGCCAGTGTTCCCGCCTTATGTATTGAAATAAAGGACATCAGATTTAAAACCCTGAGCGTGAAGTTGCAGCTTTACAAACGTACCCGATCGCCAAGCTCTTCACTTGGGATCCCGACAATCTGGGTCAAAACCAGTGCCTGCGTCGCATTAATGAAGACAAAGAGGCAAATTCCAAGGAGACTCGCGGTGAGATATAGGACCCATTGCCAGGAAAGCTTGCAGCGCTGCCAAAGCTCAAGAAAGCTTGTTGTTGGTGTTGATGTTGTCATCTGAAAATGTTATTATTTCTTTGAATCATTATGAGCGAGTGATAAAACTTAATAAATAATTTTTGCACTTTTCTCCAAACAACTAGAATGTAAAGAATGTAAAGATGTGGTGCGATTACTGTTAGTACTTCAATATTTTTTCCAAGTTCATCAAGACAACTCAACTTGCCGACTTATTATTTTTCACTCGAGGTGAATAAATGAATAAACTATTACACAGTCCGTGGTTAAGCGGGAAACTTTCAACGTTGTTGGTGATGTCACCAAACATTCCAGAAACTGTCCAAAAAAATGGATCTGACTTTTGCCCCTTCGAGGCACAGCAGCAGCCATGGAACACAATCCTTCATGGCAACACACATTGACGATGCAGGAAGAACTGCTTTGCCACAAGAAGTAGAAGTCGGCAACGTGGAGTACAAGGTTGCGTCTTGTTGTGGGAACTGACATATTGTTGCCGGTTTCTAAAACCCATCCCCTCTCCCTGCTGACCTCGCTTTAGCTGAAACTCATCAATCCTCCGCCGGAGCGTCTGCAGCACTTGGTGACCCAGCTCAAATGGCGGTTTGTTGTAGATGCGCTTGTTTTTGCTAATTGGAAGTGCTGAACTGGATTCTCTACATCTTTCTTCACAGACTCGCAGAAGGACACGGAGAAGCAATCTATGAAATTGGCGTCTCGGATCATGGAGAACTCGTTGGTTTGTCCAGACAGGACATGCAGGAATCCATCAAAACTCTGAAAAAAATGGGAGAGGTCTTGTCTGCAGATGTCAGCATTATTCGAGAGCGAGTGATTCAACTAAGTCATTCAGAGTTCTTGAAGAAAGAAAAGATGCTTGCCACGTATTCTTCGAGTCACTCATTGTTGGGCGACGACGGCGACCTCAGTGATGATAATGGTGGAGACGATACCGATGCCGACGATGAGTTTGCTTTTTCCTTGGATCTGGACGACGCTCAGCCTCCGTTAGTGAAAGGGGCGCCGTCTCAAGGTCCGATGGAAGAACGTGTTGTTGCGGAAGTTCTAGTGCGAAAAGGATTAGAAGACGATAGGCATTTTTTGGAGATTAGAGTTGCCATCGTTGGTGGAGCAGATGCAGGAAGTAAGTGATCCGAAACACTTTTTTTGGAACCATTCCAACGTATTATTGTGCAGAATCAACTTTGCTCGGTGTTTTGGCGGATTCTGATCTTGATAATGGGCGAGGAAAGTCTCGTTTGAATTTACTTCGGCATCGACACGAAATTGAGACTGGGAGAACGTCTTCAATCTCTCATCAAATTATTGGATTTGATGCGCGAGGAGATTTGGTGAACTATGGTACTACCAATATCTCCACACTGGAACAAATTTGTGAGGCTAGTGCCAAGATTGTGAGCTTCCTGGATATGTGCGGCCATCCAAAATATCAAAAAACTACCTTGTCAGGGCTGACAGGTCATTCTCCGGATTATGCATGTCTTGTAAGGAACTCCGCCTTCTCGTTGAAGTTTTTGACCTTGACGTTAAATGTAGATTATCGGAGCCAATGCCGGTGGGGTTAGCGAAGTCCCACGCGAGCACTTGGGAATCGCTGTGGCTCTTATGGTTCCTGTTTTTATTGTGATTACAAAGGTGGATGTTGCTTCTGCGCCTCAATTGACGCGGACAGTGAACTCTTTATTGCGTCTTCTCAAATCACCCGGCATCTGCCGTGTACCTATGGTTATTCAAAATGAAGATGATTTAGTTGTTGCCGTGTCAAGTTTAGTAAATTCTCGGTGAGTATTGTTGATTTTGACAGTTCGTCCAGATCTCTAACAATCACAAAGAGTTATTCCCATCTTCTTGACCTCTAGCGTCACTGGTGAAAACATGAACCTCTTAGAAAAGTTTTTAAATCTACTGCCAAAGCCTTCAAACCTGACTCCTGAAGTCGAATCCCTTGAAACAAGTTCTGTAGAATTTAGCATTGAAGAAACTTACAATATTCCAGGCCTTGGGTACGTAGTCGGTGGTCTTTTGATGTCTGGACACTTGTCTCCGCACTCCCAACGGACTGAAACCTATTATTTGGGCCCTGATCGCGGCCGTTTCGTACCAATACGAATTTCTTCTATCCATCGTCAACGAATTCCTATTGGGCACCTGACAACTGGACAGGCAGCCACATGCGCTATAAATTTTGTACACAAACTCACTCCAAATGCCGATCCAGACGGAGAGACGCAGGAATCTAGTCCTCAGGGCATAAGCATTCGCTCAATCTCGCCCACTTCGGCTGCTCCTGTTGAAATCACACAGACGCCGCCAACCGGATTTAAAGTGCGGAAGGGTCAAGTGATTTTGGCTGTATGCCCTGACTCTTCTTTGGGATCATCTTCTATTCCTAATTCCCCATCACTCTTGGGATCCGCTGGATCCCCTTCCAAAAGCTCCTTCAGTGCCAAAACAGCTTCTCTTTCGTCATCTGCCACTGTGTTCAAACCTGCCCTTCCCACAACAGCATGTGCTTGGGAATTTGAGGCTGATATACACGTTATACATGGAGCAGGGGGTAGCAGTAAGAGCAGTAGCTCAAATGAAGTAGAAGTTGGAACAAGTGGCGTAGCATATTTGGGAAGTGTGCGTCAAGGGGCGCGAATAGTTAAATTGCAAGATAGTACAGGGAAATGGGCTGGTCTTCTTCCAGGAGATGTTCCTGTTGACGAGGCTGACTTTGCTGATGAAGGAGGAACAGGGGGAGGCGCTAGTGGAGGGGTCACTGGCGATTTTTTTGTTGTTCCGACAAAAGGAAGACGACGATCAAGCAGTGTTGTGTCCAGTCGTCCTTCTTCGGCAATTGGTCAATCTCTTGGTGGTGTCACAAAAATCGAAGAAGTTGGGGCTCCTACAGACGGCCGGCGAACAAATTACACAGATAGTCCCTCAATGGCTGTGGCCTTGTTGAAACGTTCTGGTACCGATGTTGAAAGCCCGAATACCCTTGCTGGTACGCCAAGTAGACGAGCGATTGTATCGTTTGATTTGGGACCAAGTGTTTTATCTCCAACAGAACCCATCTATGCTGCGCCTCCGAAACGATCCTCTACCCCTACACCGACATCTCCACGCAGGAACTCCCAGAAACTGATAATTAGTTCGACGGGTGTGGCCGTATCTGTTGGTAATAATACAACCCCAGTATTAGGTCCACAAATACCGCCAGTGTTAAAAACTGGTGGTCATGGTCGTATTAGGTTGCGGTTTTCCCATGAACCTGAATGGATTAAAATTGGGAGCACTGTTTTATTCCGTGGAGAAGGCAGGCTAAAATGCGTTGGGAAAGTTGTCGGTGTTGTTGCCCATGCGGATAGAAGGGATAGTCGTTGAGAATGCAAAGGGCAAGAGATTTGTTCCTCAGAAGAGGCTGTGTGTAAAAATTTGTGACATTATTGAATAAATAAATCCAGGTTCGTTTATTTTCAAAATGTTGTGTGTTGGTGATGAGTAGAAGTTGCCAGTGTTCCATTAACCTCAATCGCACTGTTTTTTCTGGTTGGAACATGAAGCAAAGTATCTCGACGAGTGATCTGTTCAACATTCACAACCATAATGCTTTGTTTTCGGCTAGTTCCCGTTCCCGTTCCCCCCTTCACAACATCGAGCCCATCCTTCTTGAGTTCAACAATTTTCCATTTCATGACTACTAATACCCAACCAACCGCGGCTAGAAGCCAGTCTTTCAATATCCACGCGATATAATAAACGGTAAGTACCCAGCCTTTATCCAAGACAGGATTAAAAAGCATACAAATTGCTGTCACTCCAAACAATTGTAATGCGCATAGTGCACATAGCGTCGCAGCAGCACCAAACTTTGTGATAATTTCCAGTCGCCTCCCAACACCCATTCCCATTTGAGATTGCAGGTATCGATTGTACTTGATGAATATAAGCAAAAAATATTGATCGATTGAAATAAACAGAGTTCCGTTCAGTCCAAGTGTGATTGAGAATATCGTCAGCGCAGGCATATTCCCAAGAAGAACAGGAGCTCCAATACCCAAGAGAGCAAATGGAGGTACAATGCTGATGAAGGGACAAATGTAAAGTGCAATCTTGAAGATTTTGAGAAGTGTTTCTGAGGATTCTTGTTTGATGATGTCGGATGATCGAAACCAGCTAACATAAACGTAGGTTACTTGAACAACAGCTAGAAAGCATCCATTGACTATAGCACACAGTAATAATCAAGAAGGGCGAGGCAAAAATGGAATGAAAAAAACAATGGAATCTTACAAACTCCAATGATTGTGTTTCGCTGGCTTGAGTGATTATAGATTGCTTCGGTTGCAGAGAAGCCAATAAATCCCACACAGTGCAGTATCATCAACGTATTGATGGGAGAGAAAATGCTCGTGAGAGACCATGCAATATTCCTCACTTTCAGATCACGGAATAAAATAATATATATCAGAAGAAGAGTATTGAAGAGGGACACGACCATCAATATAGCGGGACTAATATAAGCTGCATGGTACAAGACGTGATTTGCACCGTTGCTGCTCATTGTTGGAATAATGAGCAATTAAACAATGGTGTGGAATATTTTTTTATACATGTGAAGAATATTTTTGCGATGAAAACCATAACTGCTGCTGAACTCGCATCGCACTGCACCGAGGAGAGTGCATTCATTGCTGTTGATGGACAGGTATTATTCTTTCACTTTGCTGCGTGAAGGCGATATTTAATTTATGTCAGGTGTATGATGTAACTTCCTTCTTGGACGGACATCCAGGTGGGAAACGAGTCCTCCTTCCGTTTCTTGGCAAAGACGCGTCGGATGCGTTTAAACTTTACCATTCTCCGGTATCCGTCTTGCACAAGTACAAGCAGCTGGTTGTAGGACCACTGGAAGGATTCCCAGCCAGCCACCATGGGAATGAGAACAACATTCAGGATCCATTTGGGAACTTAGTCGCATTCACCGAACCTGCATGGTACTCTGGGTATCCATCACCTTATTACAACGACTCACACAGGAAGTTGCGTGTGTGGATTCGACAAATTGTCGATATGCACATTATGCCGTTTGTACATGAATGGGAACTTGCAGGCGAAGTTCCTCGGTCTTTATATCAGACATTTGGAAAGGAAGGCGTGTTGAGCTGTATGATTGGGGTTTCTCCGTAAGAGCGAAAATTCATTTCACTTTCTCACTCAAACACGATGGCAGGTGGCCTGCATGGGCTCCGCACAAGCCACCATGCGGGATTCCTCCGGAAAAATGGGACATCTTTCACGAAGTCATTGTCGGTGATGAATTGGCCCGTTGCGGGAGTGTTGGAACAGCTGCTGCTTTGAATTTAGGGCCAGGCATTGCACTCCCCTGTATTATCAACTTTGGAACAGATGCCATGAAGGAAAAAATTGTTGGTCCTGTCCTTCGCGGGGAAAAGAGCATTTGCCTCTGTATCACAGAGCCATCGGCCGGAAGTGATGTCGCAAATATTCAAAGCAATGCAGTTCTTTCAAGTGACAAGAAACACTTTATTGTGAATGGAGAAAAGAAGTGGATTACGAATGGAATTTGGGCAGACTACTTTATCGTTGCCGTGCGAACAGGAAAAGAGGGAATGAATGGAATTAGCTTAGTGCTGTTGGAACGCAACATGCCTGGGCTGCACACAAGAAAGATTGTATGCCAGGGAAACACGGGATCCGGTACTGCATTTGTTACTTTGGAGAACGTGAAAGTACCTGTCAGTAATTTGATTGGAAAGGAGAATAAGGGATTTATGTGCATCATGAGTTGAGTTTCTATTTTATCTTTTCGGTCGACGTTCTCAACTTCTGTCATTGATGCGGGGAGTTTTTAACAGAAAATTTCAACCATGAGAGATTTGGATTGATTATTGGTGCAATTCGATCAGCAAGGGTCTGCTATGAAGACGCGATAATGCATGCAAACCGAAGAAAGACGTTTGGCTCTACTCTGTTTGAGCATGGTGTGATTCGTAACAAACTTGCAAATATGGCTTGGCGCATTGAAGCTGCGCAATCTTGGATGGAGAGTTTAACTTACCAAATGACACAAATGTCGCCCGAGGAAGTCAGTAACTGCAACAATTGTCTTCATGGTCTCTAACTAAAATTGTTTAGGCAACTCTGAAATTAGGAGGCGCAACTGCTCTTTTGAAGGCGCAATGCACTCAAACTTTGGAGTTCTGTGCGCGAGAAGCCAGTCAAATCTTGGGAGGATTGTCATACACAAAAGGTGGCGGAATTGGGGGTAGAATTGAGCGCGTTTATCGTGATGTTCGCGGTTTTGCTATTCCAGGTGGTTCTGAAGAGATCATGCTTGATTTAGGAATTCGACAAAGTGTTAAAGTTTCACAGGCGATGGGAGCCAAATTTTAGAGGATTCGGAACTCGTTTGTGGTGTTTGTGCAGTGGTTTTATGATTTCTAATCCCGTGCAGAATAAGTGTGAATTGCAAATCAAAACAATTGTAACAAAAAAGAACAAAGAAAACGAACAAGATGGCACCAGTTGCAGCTAAAGTATACGATTATCTGGTCATTGGAGGAGGAAGTGGAGGCATCGCATCCGCCAGAAGAGCTGCGTCTTACGGGGCGAAAGTGGCTGTGATTGAAAACAGTTAAGTGTAGGTGACAACTGGCCACCATACCTAACTTATTTGCTCAATAGACCGATGGGGCGGCACGTGTGTCAACGTTGGTAAGTGCTTCAGCGTTTGTCAGGCTTGTTTAACACCTGCCCTCTGTGTGCAGGTTGTGTCCCCAAGAAGATCATGTGGACTGCCGGATCGATGGCAGAAATGCTGCATGAAGCCAAGGGATATGGCTTCGATGTTTCCACGAATGGTTTTTCGTGGGACAAACTCAAGGCAAAGCGGGACGCTTACATTGTCCGGTTGAACGGTATCTACAACAACAACCTGACGAGGGAAAAGGTGGACCAAATCAACGGAACGGCAAAGTTCTTGGACCGAGAAACCGTCGAAGTGGAGGGCACCAAGTACACGGCAAAGCACATTCTCATTGCTGTGGGTGGTCGTGCATGGATCCCGAACATCCCTGGCGCTAAAGAGTTTGGTATGACTAGCGACGGGTTCTTTGAACTCAACTACTTGCCCAAGAAGGTCGCCTTGGCTGGTGCCGGCTACATTGCCATTGAGCTCGCTGGAATCTTCAAGGCTTTGGGTTCTGACGTGACCCTCTTCATCCGTCACGAAACCTTTTTGCGTACTTTTGACAAAGACATTCGTGACACGATCTTTGACAGTTACAAGAAGATGGGTGTCAAGATTGTAACCCACGCTCAAGCTAGCAAGATTGAAAACAAGGGTACTGCGGAGAAAAAGAGTTTGAGTGTGTTTTACCAGACCCAAAATGAGGCTGGTCAAACTGTGTCGGAAGTTTTGGAAGGCGTAGAAGAGTTTATCTGGGCGGTCGGGCGAGAGGCCAACACTGAGCCATTAAACTTGAGTTCTGCTGGTGTTACTTTGAACCAAGGGGGGTATATTATTGTTAACGAGTACCAAGATACTGTTGTTGAAGGAGTGCATGCGTTGGGTGACGTTTGCGGCGTTGCGCAATTAACCCCTGGTAAGTGAGTTGGTTGCATTCCTGACTTTCTTCTCTTAACCCGTTTTACAAAACTTTAGTCGCCATTGCTGCGGGGCGTAAGTTGAGTGACAGACTCTTTGGCGGAAAGAAAGACGCCAAGTTGGACTACACCAACATTCCAAGTGTCATTTTCTCTCACCCCACCGCAGGATCTGTTGGTCTTACAGAGGAAGAAGCTCGTGCAAAGTATGACCAAATCAAAATCTACCGCACTAGGTTTACTCAAATGCACTATGCCATGACTGGTAATATTATTTTTTCTTCTTCGTCAAAAAAAAGTTACTAATCCTTCTGTTATACAGAAAACTATGGCGACAACAAGCCTCCAACCATGTACAAATTGGTGTGTGCTGGCCCGGAGGAGAAGGTTGTGGGTCTCCACATTGTTGGAAAAGCGTCCGACGAGATTCTGCAAGGGTTTGCGGTGGCAGTGAAGATGGGCGCCACCAAGGCCGACTTTGACAACTGCGTTGCCATCCACCCTGTCGCTGCCGAGGAGTTGGTGACTTTGAGATAAAGTTGCAAATAAAGTTTGAAGTAAAAATGCCGACGGAATTCGACCTTCACCAACACCTTCTCGCGCTGCAAGAAGACGCAACGGCCGCGTTTGAAAACGAGTCGCTAATCAGCGAAATGGGCAGAGAAGACGTGGCGAGTCTGATTGACGGTATGACAGTTGTTGGCAAAGCCAAGCAGCAGCAATTGACAGGTTCGCGCAGACATTGTTGGCAACTTGGTGGAAACACCGGAAAACATCATGCTGGACTTTGTGTTTGACGGAGTTCGAAGCGTTATCAAGTGAGTATTGCTCGAGCGAATTTGGCTGGCGTGAGTATAACCAGAATGTCAGGCACTGGGAGTCTCTGGACGCACAAGCAATGAGCAACTTGGCTGATATTCTGCTAGACCGTGCGTATGATTCTTGTCTGCTCTCTTGAATTAGTTTGTCTAACACTGATTTAATTTAGGTTTGAAGGCATTCATCACAGTGACAGCTGAAGACCTTTCCATGGATTCCCAAACCAATTTCGACTCTGTCCATAAACCTGTGCTTGAAGTTTACGCGTTTTTCCTGCATTGGCTCACGGATTCTGCAGAAACGCGTCACAGGCAAACGAAGGCGGATGATGCTGCCAAAGAAAGTACTTTGGCTAAAGGCAAGAAGAAGGTACTTAGGAACGGCCTGAAACGGAATCATAACTTACTTTACCTCTATTGAAACTCATAGTCGACGAAGGCGAAAGTAGTTGTGGATGGCTGGAGCTGGCCTGACCAAAAGTGCAATTTGTTGGAAACATGGGGATCATTACTTAAACTGGAAATCCAACGAATTATTATATCTGCTGCAGAGCGCGACACATTCATTGGGATGATAACCAAATCGGTTTCCTTTCTTTTGGAAGATATAGAGTCTGTGAAGAACGCAAGGCTGAAGAACGCGGCCTTTGTTGTATTGGGCTTGGCCGCCAAGAAGTTTGATAACGGGCCAACCAAGAGTTAGTTTTCCCTAATCTGCCCTTTCTTCTCATGAATATTTTGCTTCAGGTGTTCAACTTCGCATTGTCCAACTAATTCGAGAAGACCATTTGACTGAACCTGTTGCCGACTTTTTGAAAAAAATGGCCGATGGACTAGACTTTCCTGAACTTGCCGATGGCATTTTGCGGTATGGTTTTGTACCATTTGCTTCATTCCGTTTTACTCAAGTTTCTGAGGTTTGCAGCGAAGTAAAGGATTGGGAGTTTTCAGATGATGATTCCAAACTCTCTAAAGCGTTTGCTAAATTCATCGTCAAGCTCTCTGAAATCATGTCCGACCGCGTATTGAAAAACATGGTTTCTTTGCAAGGACATATGGACTCAGATGTAAGAAGCAATTTTTTGCTCTTTGGTACATGCTAACATCCCGATTCAGTCATATGTCGTCAGAAATGCGATGCTCGAAGTCTTTATGAACCTCATTCATCTTCAGCTGTCGACTAATCCTTCAGAGGCTGCCTTCAGCCAAATGCTGTCATTTTACAACATTTTGGAAGAGCGGTTTGCTGACAAAAACTCATTTGTTCGTTCCAAAGTATTACAAGTGCTTCTCAAGTTGGCTGAGTAAGATTGATCTTTTAATTTTTAAGCTTTTTCATTCTAATGAACGGCCCTGTGCAGGCGTCGTGACATTGGCGTCACAGATATTCCATTGGAAAGATGGAAGCCACTTGTTGCTAGCACGATTGGGAGACTTCATGACAAGGCCAGCGTTGTGCGTAAAAACGCTATCAAGCTGATTGCTAAATTAATCGAGTCTTCGCCCTTCTTTGCGATTGAAAGCGATAAGGGCAGGCTGAACTTGGGACACTTCGAACGTAAAAGGGCAGAACTAAAGGCTCTTTTGAAAGTATGTTGAATTTCTGGTTATACTTTGTTTTCAAACCAAAGTCGCATAGGAAAAATTCCCAGATAATTATGGGGAAGATCCAGAAGAGCAAGAAGAGTTTGGTGAAGATGCGGAGGAGAAAAATAAGCCCGATCCAACTCAGGACGCTATGCCCAACCCTGCACCAAATCCAAACGAGCTTGCCAGTCTTCGTAGATTCTTGAAATACTACTCGGACGGTGTTCGTTTTCTCCGTCAAATCAAGACAGCTATGCCCATCTTGTGTGAACTTTTGTCATCAAATACCAAAACAGAAGTTATTGAGTGTATGAGATTTTTCAGTATCGCTTTTCGATATGAAATGGAGCTGGCCAAGGACGGAACGAGAAGAATGATCCATAAAATTTGGGAAAAAGACGCAAGTGGCTCTGATGATGAAGGAAGCATTCGGGACAACTTGCTGAAGTGTTGGGAAATTATCTATATGAATCCAATGTCTGATCCACTTCGGTCAAAGGATGAAGTTGTTGCGAATAATCTTATTGGGTAACATAGTACTTCTCACGACTGACCGTATCCCTAATGAATGCTTCAGTCTTATTCAGGAACTGAATTTAGCAGAAATAACGTCTTTGGAGCAACTGTTAGGGTCAATGATGGAAAAGTCTATGATACCTGACGGTGTCATTACGATTTTGTGGAGTGTTTTTGGTGAGCCGCAATACCATGTCCTTTTTTCGCCAAACTAAACTTTCCACAGCATCTCGAAGGAAAGAATCACTTCCCGGAAGACGCCGTGGGGCTTTGGCGATTTTGTCAATGTTTGGAAAAGCCAAAAAGGAAATAATTGAAAAGCATAAGGATGCACTGTTGGCTTGTGGACTTGGAGAGCACGCCCAAAGTGACTTACTTTTGGCCAAGTATGCATGTGTCGCTCTTCAACAGCTTGGTGTTGTCAAGAAACAAAAAGGTGATTTGATTTCCACGGTTTGAGGATCTAAATTCGTACCATAGGACTTTTGCCAGAAGTTTACGCGCGTCTTCCCATGAATGACCCTATTTTCACTCGTTTGTGTCAACTCATGCTTATTCCCACAAAATCTTACAATTGGTATGTCCTGCAAGGTTTTGTAATAAAACACCTGCTCAAAACAGAATCCCAAAATAGGTTTGGATTTGCCGAGCAAGCTGTTAATACTATTTTCACGTTATCTGAACATCCGGACTCTCTCTGTGGTCATGTACTTCAAGTTGTCGCGGAGCGAATCTTTCAAGCTGACGCGTCTATCGACCAAGTCACCGAGGCGTTCAAGTCCACTCTTAAAATCGCTCAAGAGAATTCCGAAGGAATAGCCGAGATTGCAGTCGCCGCAGAAGGAAGTATGGAGGCTGTTGCTGATTCGAACACAACAGACGAGAACGCTTATTCATCTCCAATGAGTAATGGAAGTATGATGGGTGATGCATTTGAGTTGAGCAAGCTGTGTTTCTTGATTGGACACGTTGGAATCAGACAGATTGCTCATTTGGAAGCAATCGAACAGGAGTGGAAACGCAGAAAAGCCGCAAGTATGCTTAATTTGATTATATTTGGGAAATACTTACTTTCTAGCAACAGAGGAGAAAGCATCCGTTGCAAAGAAGCCCGATGCGGGTGCCGATGAGTTGGAGCAAGTGACTGGGACAGCTGAGGATGAATTTACAGATGCTGTTGCTTACATTCGAGAGATGGAACTTTTGTTTGGGCAAACATCATTGTTAGCCGCATTTGGTCCAATGATAACGAATATTTGCAGTTTCAACCTCTCGTACAATGTAAGTCTGACGGTATAACAAAGGCAATGCAACGTATTGAAAATACAACAGGTTCCAATTTTACAAGTCATGTCGGTCCTGGCGTTGTGTAAACTCATGTGCATCAGCTCCAAATACTGTGATGAAAATCTCCAGCTTTTGTTTACAATTCTTGAAAAATCAACGAATCCAATCATTCGAAGCAACATCATCATTGGGCTTGGAGACATGTCCGTTTCTTTCAATTCTTTGATTGATCAAAACATATCGTACCTCTACAACCGTTTGACCGACACCGATCCAACGGTCAAAAAGAACACACTGATGGTGTTGACCCACTTGATTTTGAATGGAATGGTGAAAGTAAAAGGTCAAATCAGTGAAATGGCCAAGTGTTTAGAAGATGGAGACAAACGCATCAGCGATCTTGCCAAACTTTTTTTCACTGAATTGTCAACCAAAGACAATGCCATCTACAACAATATGCCAGATATCATTTCGAACCTATCACATAAAGACACTGGAGTCAATGAGGAGCAGTTCAGATCAATTATGAAGTTCTTGTTTGAATTTTTGAAAAAGGTTTGAGGAAATGTGGTTTGTTCTGAACGTTTTACTTAACAGTTTGTTTAGGATAAACAAAATGAAAGCATCATTGAGAAACTGTGTCTTCGTTTTAAGAATGCCGAAGATGCACGTCTGTGGCGCGATATTAGTTTCTGTATTTCCTTGGTTTCGTTCTCGAATGAGAAGACTGTCAAGAAGCTTATCGACGCGCTTCCGTTATATCAAGATAAATTACATGAGCCTCTCGTTTATAAGTATATTCATGATGTCATTGTTCGAGTGAGTGCTTTTTTGATCGTTTGTTTTCATGATTGTTTATTTTTGTTTGACTAGGCAAAGAAACTACCCAAACTCGATTCCAAAACCATGCTTGATGAATTTGAAGAGAAGCTCAACAAGCTTCACGAAAAGTGTCTTGAAAACGAAGAGTCGATCGCCAAGGCGTCAGGAGCGACGGCCGCACTTTCGAAAAAGAAAAGGAATGAGTTTGATATCAATATGGAGGACGAAAGAGAGTTGCAGCAGTCCTTGGAATCTTTGAGTTTGGTGAGTTTCCGTCTCGTTTCTTTGGTGTTTTGATCAAATTTTTAATTGTTGGGTTGCAGTCACAATCCAAAAGTCCAACTATTGCAAAGAAAGTACATCCTCAAAAACGTGGAAAAGCTGCGGCTCCAGCTAAACGATATATCAGTGATAATGAGGAGGATGATGAGGATGGCGAAAGCGAAAGTGACAATAATGACTCTTCTGGTGGTGAAGATTCAGAAGAAGCTGAAGTCCCTTTGAAGAAACCAACTCGGGTTAATCGTCGTAAATAAGTTAACAAATAAAGTGCGAGGAATTTTTTTGTTAAAATTTTTCAGAATTTTTGGTGTCGGCCCGCTGAAAATTTTCCATGAACTATTTTTCAAGTATCGAAATTGTCATTAACTTTTAGCAAAAAACACCCACAAATCCCCTTCCGTTTCCTCTCTTTTCTCACTAAACTTGGCAATGGACCATTCACGAAACCCTTCGGCTCAAGGATACGTTCAGATGGGATCTCCAACTATGGGATCCCCCCAAATGCAACAGCAACAGATGATGCCGGGCTCTCCAATGATGGCACAACAGCAAATGATGCCGATGGTTCCAGCATCCCCAAACATGTACAACCAGCAACAGTTTCCCCAACAAATGTACCAGCCACAACCACAGTACCCAGTTTACCAACAACAGCCAATGTATCAACAGCCCATGATGCAACAGCAGCAGCAGCCACAATCTCCGTCAATCATCATAAACACTACCCAAACGACCACAAGCGGCGGCAATGAAACTAAATCCAGACAACCGTCACATCAGCCACCCAGGCGTAAGGAGCCAAGACCGTGGCACTTTGGTCTTTTTGGATGTCTCGAAGACCCTTGTAAATCTCTCTTAAAAGAGGACGGGGGTTTGCCCATACTAACACCAAAAAAAAATAATTTTTTTTTTATACAGTAACTTGCGCACTCTCAGTTTGCTTTCCGTGTGTAGTCTTTGGTCAGAATACCGAGAAAATCACTGGGACGTCGTTCTTTACGGTGGGGGGGGGGGGTTTTTTTTTTTTTGTTTTTGTTTCATCACAAGAGTAATTAATTTTTTTTTTAAATCCACCAGCCATGCTGTATGTACACATGCGTTACGCTATGCACATTCGGTGTCCTTTTGCCATTTTATACATTTGGTACGCGAGGAAGTCTACGTAGCAAGTATCACATCAATGGAGACGCGTGTGCTGACCTCATGATCCATTGTTGTTGTCATTGGTGTGCACTCACGCAAGAAAGCCGAGAAATCAATTGGATTCAAACTGTCCAAGCTGAGGAGGAGGAATTTAATAATTAGAAAGAGGGAGGGAGAGAGAGGGAGAGAGGGAGGGAGGGGGGTTCTTTTTTATTTTTTTTATTCTTTAACTGGCCCTTTTTTTTTTTTCTTACTTGCAAAGTTTTCCCAAATTGTCCTTTTTTTTTTCTCCCCCCTTACACTTCCTTTTCAATATCAAAATCAGTATAACTCTTGAAACTATACCAAAAAAAAAAAATTCAATAAATCTATAGACGTTCAATAGAATTTTTTTTTCACTCACTCTATTTTATTTAAATGATTTTTTTTTCCTTCATATTATTTTTTAGCTGGTTTTATCAGTTTCACACTTTCGTCATCATTGTTGAGCTTGATAATTAAAAAGTCAGTTCATAACCCATCACACACACACACCCACACACACACACACACACACCCACAAACCTCAGCTTCCCGTAAAGACAAATGTCTCTCCAACAAGACATTAGCAAGAACAGCATCCAAGACTTGATCCCCGGCATCCCATTCCAAGAAACTGCGGCCCCGCGTTGCGACATGGTCCACCAAATGGTTTAAAATGATTTGATCAATGATGGAGTCTAAAATGTATGTGACGGAGGTTGATTTGGTTGTTGGGTCTGGGGAAATCAAGATTTTCGTGCGTGGGTGCTGTTTTGTGAAGAAATAGATGAAGAAATAAATAAAAAAGTGTAATCAATAAGCGATATCGGGGAGGTTTTTTTTTTGTGAGAGATGGAAAGAAAAAAAAAATGTGGGATTAAAAAAAAAGGGAAAAAAGCCCACCTCGCTTTGGTATCGAAAAGCCGCTTTTTTAACATCTTTTTCAATCTCGATATCTAGGAACATGTAGAATGTATACTCAGTCAACTCCTCTAACAGCGTATCGTGTATCTATATTTTAGGACGAAAAAAGAAAAAGAATATTAGCTTCTGAAAAAAAAAGTAAACAAAACTAAGAAAACACACAAACCACATCCATATCCTCAAAAACTTGCTCAAAAATACACTCGAACGCAATTTTAGCTTTCGAGTCAATCAATGTGTCTTGGATCGCTTCGTCAAGTGCTTCACTTGCAATTGCGTGGATTTCTTCGTCCACGCTTGCACAAATGTAACCTCCAGCAGTGTCATTTTCAGGTTCTAGAGGGCCCAAGGATGGTTTACCATACATGTGACTGCTGAAAAAAATGTTGTTCTTGTTAAAAAAAAAATTAACCCTTAAATCCCCGTCAAAGAACCAAACAATTACCAAGCAGCAAACTCTTCAAAAAATTCAAGTGCAAATTCATTGATTAGCTCCCCACAGACAATGTTGATGATATGATATTTGGCTTTGTGAACGAGGAGGCTCGGTGTTGTAGAGAGCTAATTACGTGTTCAAAGACAGAAACACACACAAAAAACAAAAACAAAAAAAATTAAAAAATAAAAGCCACTTTACACTGTAATGCTGAAGATCGCATAGCTCCACTAAAATGTCTGGAATAAACTCCTATAATACAAAAAATAAGTCAGTCATTTAACAAGATTTTTTTTTGCAAAACACACACCTCTGTGATGAGTTCGTGTAAAAACTTTTCAAGAGCGTATAGAACCACGTTTTTGACCAGAACTATATCGTTGTAATACAAGTTTGGGTACCTTTTACGAGTTAGATATCCTCGAATTCGTTTTTGGATACACACTGCCGCCTAAAGAGAAGGAAAGGAAAGGAAAGGGTATTATCACCAAAAAGAAGAAAAAAATATATGAAAAAAAATGGAAAGAAATAAGGAAAAAATATATGAAAAAAAAAAAAAAAAAAAAAAAAAAAACAAACTTGCACTCACATTGCTTTCAACTCGTCTCGCTTCTTGCGCCTTTTGTTGACGCAACTCGGCAAGCTTCTTTGCTTGCTCCAATTCTTTCGACACGTCTTCTTCTTCGGTGATTAAAATCCGAGCAATTGTATTTCGTTTGTCTTCAATTCGTAATTTCTGACGTTCTTCTTGCCATTCGCGTAAAGCCAGTTGTTTTGGATCATCCGATGGAATCAGAATATTGTGATCTTCAACAAATGGATGCAGTTGAGATTGAGATTGAGATTGAGAGTGAGATTGAGGTGAATACGATGTTATAATCTGCTGCTGCTGCTGCTGGTTCTGGACTTCGGGTAGAGGGTTTGTTTGTCTGAGCATTTGCATCATGGGAAGAGGGGGCATTGGATAAAACGGTAACGGGAATTGAAAAGGCATCATTGGAACAAGTTGAATCTGATTTGCGTGCAAATTGAGAGGAGATTTAATGCAGTGAGTTGGTGGTAGTGTTTGTTGATGTTGATGTTGCTGTTGTTGTTGTTGATGTTGTTGATTTTGAAGGTGATTCTGTTGGCAGTGTTGGCATTGACACTGTTTCGCGTCTTCAAACACGGGAAGCCGCGGTAGTCTGGCGCGAGGAACTTTTGGAGGCGAGTTTCGAAGCGGATCGCGAGTTTGCATTCTTTTTGCTTTTGGATGTAAAAATGAATGAATTATAAATAGATAAATAACTATTTGTTTACTTTCGAAGCTTCGAATAGGAAGTAGATTAGGAATGAATAAACACAATGTCACAGCTTCGTGAAGGGCGGCCATAGTTTGCAGACGACCTTGCCCTTGATCAGACCCATTGGCAGCGGGCCGTAGGTGCGCGAGTCGATGGAGTGGCTCAGGTTGTCGCCCTGCAGCCACACGTGGCCGGGCGGCACGCGCACAGTCTCGAGGCTGACTGACGGATCGCGCAGCACGACGTCGCCAGGCTGTTTGTAAGGAAAGTGGTGTTAGACTTAAGAAGGTAAGGAGAACTCGTAAGGAAGAACAAGAAAGAACACGCACCACGCCCAGCACGCGCTTGCACACGGCGCGGTTCGCGTGCAGCGGCGAGCGCGCAGCCACGACGTCGCCGACGCGCAGCGACTGCTTGCGGGCCGGCGCGACGGCGGCCACGAGCACCCAGTCGCCGGCGGCGTTGAGCGTCGGCAGCATCGACGGGCCCTCGCACGCGGTCGCCTCGCCGACGTGGCGGTGGAAAAGCAGCACGACACACAGCGTCTGCGACGCGACGAGCGCCGTCCTGCGCAGCGACATTTTGTTTTTTATTATGTAATAAATAATCAATCTCGTTGCGCCGCGATCCACGCGTCAAACTGCTCGCGCTCGTCAACCATCGCCTCAACCAGCTCTTCGTTCAGAAAATACACCTCCACATCGCCGCTCGAATAAGACACCGTCAAGCTGGCGTTTCGGTTGGCCGACGACGCCAACGATGACGTCGACGCCGTGATTGCTGCGCTGCCGCTCCCAGAAGACACTGCTCCGGCGGTGCCGTTGAATGCTGGACTTTGCGCTATTCCCAGTGCCCGCCTTTTGGTTCCTGACGGTCCGTGGCTATCCCCCAGGTTTACAACATACGTAGGAGCTGTCTCTTGCTCCAATATATCCCACACGTGAAGCACAGACTTGCTATCCAACACATAAAACACGGATGGTCGATGTGCAGACCACAGCACACTGCATGCAGTTACGGCAATCTTCCATGTCACTAAAGGCGATTCATGACTCGAATAATACATTGCCACTGTTCCCGACTCATACGATGCAAGAAACACGTAGTGGTTGTGTGGATTAAAGTGAATACTGGAAACTGAATCAACTGCTCGAGTTAATACAGACGATACTGGACCCAGATGATATTCCCGTGGGAAACAAGTATTTCGAAATCTCGATTCGTGTAATATGCTTCCTGTATCAGTTCCTATTATTAACCTATCCGGTGCCCCAGGATGCAGTTGACTTGCTTTCACACCAATACATTTGGTCTCTTCTGGACTATATTAAAAAATCATGAGCCTTTTTTTTTGTTTGGTTGTTGTTGTTGTGGAAGTTACCTTGTGTCCAGATCAAATCCACCTCCACGTACCAGTCTCACTTTACTTCCTGCCGCCAATCCATAATCCGTTTCAAAGTATTTCTCTGACTCCATCTCTGAAATTTCATGAAGTGTCTGTAAGTGTTTTTTTTTGTGTGTGTTAATTGTTTTTTTGATCATCACGTTCAATGAAAAAACACCAACCCAACACTGAACATGTCCATTCGCATCCAACGACGCAATTTGAAATGCATTCGATTCCTGAAAGTCATGAAAAGAGCCAGCAGCAGCGACCGCCGCGGCCGCCCCAGGATCTGAAGAACTCCTTCCCCCACCTTCAGCATCAGCGAAATGATAAACTTTCACAATTGGTCCACAATGAAGAACTTGATCCATCCCAAACACTCCATCCACAGAATAACATGGAAGTCTATACCCTAAACCACCCCACATGTCTAGTTCAGGGAACACGAAAAGTGTTTCCGAGTCAGAGTTGTCTCGCAAGTCCCAGACACTGATGCCGCCGTCAACTGTTCCTGCAATTACTAAATGGGGGGCTTCGGGGAGGAGCGTGCAGCATGAGATCTCGGAATCACATAAAAGAACGCTTTTTTTTTGTTTTTTTTTTTTTTGTTTTTTTTTTGTTGGTTTTTACATGTGTGATTTGGAGAGACAGGAAAATTCAAAAAAAGATGAGACATAGAAATAGAAACTCACTGTTGAGGGCTGGTAGAGTCTGTAATTCTGTAAACAGTAATCAACCCTTTATAATCAAGCTTGCTGGTTTTCTCCTCAGTAGGGAGTCCCCAAATCGCAACCAATGATCGATAATCGATGTTAGAATAGAGAATAGAGTTTGCCGTACGTCCTTTTTTGGTTTTTTTTTTGGTATTTTTTTTTTTTTTTTTGGTTGTTGTTGGTTGCGCCCCCCTACAGACTTGTAAAAAAAAAGCACCACCACCACTCACGTTTGAAAACATTGGGAAGCTTCAGGCTCAACATTCCATGACTGATTCTTATGTTTGATGAAGAGTCATTGACTTCACAATAGCCTGCTTGGCCAAGTGTGTTTTCTTCCAACAACACATCGACAACCTGAATTACCAAGGGAAAGAAAAAAAAAGGTGTTTTAATTCGCGTCGGCGATAAACTTTTGGTTTTTCTTGCTGAAACCCGAAAAAAAAAAAAAAAAAAAAAAAAAAAAAAAAATAACCTGTCCAACATTCCGCACAAACCTCAACAACCCAATCGAATCCAACGTTGTTGAATTCATTTTCCGTTGATGCAAGATTGAATTCTTTTTCTCAGTTTTATCCCAACTTTGCTGTTCAGCAGCGAGGCCTGGTAAACTGGGTCTTCCGGACCCGCAGTCTTTTAATTCTTCTTGTGGTGCTTGCGTCCATTTGTCTTCGACGCACCAGTCGTCGGTTTGGACTTCGAGGGTTCCTGCGTCTTCGTTCCATTGCGTTGATGCCTTAAAATATGATGTAAATAAATTGTATTTGTTTTTCCGACAATGGGGAGTGTGAATTGGAATGTATAAAAAAAAAAAAAAAAAACCTGGGTCGTGTTTGAAGCTCCAAAGTCACGAATATATTGCTCATATTCATTCAGAGGGGCCATTTCGAATATATCGAATATAGCGACATCAAAGCTGATAAGTCCTTGAAGATCCTTTTTTGTTTTTTTTTTTTTGTTTTTTTTTTAAGAATAAACATAAACGAGAGGGTGGTGTAAACCTTGAAGCGACGCATAATTTTTTTCGAAACGTAAGCAGAGCTAGAAATAGTGACATGAGTTGATGCAGGCCGATCAGATTCATCTTCGTGGTCCTCGTTGTTGTTGTATTTACTGTTGCGATTGTTGTTGTTGTTTGGATCTCTTGTTGTTGTTGAGGGAGTAGATGATCTGTTTCTCACAGAGGCGCGTTCATTCTCGACGTAGAGAGCTCTTTGAACTTCGGAAACGTTTTTTGGAGGGGGTTCAATTGGTTTGGAAGGGGTTGGTTCATAGTCATCGAAATCCTCGTCGTAATTTTCAAAGTCATCTCCATAAGATCGTGCATCAGGGGCTAAAAAAAATAATATAAAATCACGATGCGTCAAGAGTAAACTGATTGGATGGTTGGCTACACACATGGACCGCGATCCTGTTGATATCTTGTCAACAAAAGATTCCTCCAACTTAAAATCGGATTGCTTTCTTTTTTAATTACCTTGGGATTATTCACTGACAAAGAGGTTGTTGGACCCGTCGGGATCTTAACTGTTTTATTCGGAGTTGCCGGTTTCGCGAATTCGGAATCTGTGCCAGACGGAAGCACGTTTGGTTTATTGTTGTTGTTTTGACGTTGGGCGGCATTTGGCTGTGGCGACAGCGTGACATTCCTGACTTCTTTCGCTACATTCGGAGCAGCTGCCGCTTTCGACTTTCCGGTGCTGCTGTCTTTGGTGGCGGAAAACTGGGCGTCAAGCCACGCGTCGCTGTCTTTCTCCTTCTTGATTCCATTCATTTTTTTTTTATTTGATTATTCAGACTTTTTGTCCACCAACAGACTTGAGACATCCTTCACCAACGCTTCGCCCACCAACTCTCCTTCTTCGTCAAAGTATTCGCCAAATGACGCGGTGCGCTTGTTTCCAACCTCTTTCTTGCCAGACAGTTGTAGAGAGACAGTGTATTCGGCGGTTGCCTTCTTGCACTTTGCACGAACAATTACGGTTTCCTCTGGGTCCTGAATGGATTACGGTCAGCGCCAAGTATATGCAAAAAAAGTTTTTTAAGTTATGAGAAAAAAAATAGGGAAGAGAGATGTCAGATGAGAGAGAGAGAAAGGGAGAAAGAGAGAAAGAGAGAAAATTTACCGTACGGACAAGATCATCTTTGCGAGTTCCCACAAACACAATATCCTTCTCAATAAACATGCCATAGAGAAGCATTCCCCCATTCAAAATCGAGTATCTAATACAAATAAAGATATAAAAAATAGTAAATAAATAAATAAAAAACCCATAAGCTCGAATCAAACACATCCAAGAAAGACTTGAAAAAAAAAACTCACAACACAATACACAAGAAAACCAATAGTTTGCTTTCCTGGAAGTCGTTAAAGTGCCCATACAGCGCCCCACCAATCGCAAAAAAACAAGAACTGAATCCGAGGAGAAGCTTGCGGTCCGTGTGGGAATGGTTTTCTTTGAATTTGAAGTCGGAAACGAGGATCTGTGTTTTTTACAGTCTGTTAATATATGACTGTCGAAAACCCCAATCTCGCTGATCACTCGATTCACCTTTCTAATGGCGCCATCTAGAGCGTGTTTTACTTCGGCAACGTTGTAATGCTTGATAATGACAGGGTTCTTGGCTGAGACGTTGAAAAACAAGTGTTGGCAAGCATCGTCAAACAACTATCCAACACACAAACATGCACCCCCACCACAACATAGAAACTACTAACAACAATAATACAATAAAAAATCACACACCCAACGCTTCCAAGAATGCACTCTGTGGTTTCTCATTCTTCTCTGCTGACATTATTGGTTTTGGATTTTCGAATAAAATTATTGTGTAATTATAAAACCTAATAAATAAAATTAAATAAATATACCTCATGTACATTCGAAACTATATATACACTAATTTTATTTTTATGTATTTATGTATACTAAATTTAATATATCTAACAATACCCCCGCCCCCCCCCTCTTTTCGCCGCCTACAACTCAAACTCACCATCATCACCAAAGAAATCTCCTTTCCCCGAAACATGTTTAACCACCCACTCTTCAAACTCGCGTCTCACAGCCGCAGGGATTCCAATCTCCCCCATACTGACGGGCAGATAACAATCAGAAAAGTCTTGTCGCAAACGGAGTTCCAAGAACCGTCGAACAGAAACCTTGATAACTTCCTTTTGAGGAACAGATAGCGCGCGATAGGGAGGCCAGATTTTTTCAATCACGCTGTGGTAGGAGGAAGGAGGAAGCTGCTGACTTTCATGTGTAATACTGCTACCACCATCACCGCCGGCGTCGCACTCACCACCACCACCACCACCACCAGCAGCAGCAGCAGCCCCTCTTTCATCAAGAAATACATGCGCAGCCTTGAATCCATCGCGAACAAACTTGAAAAACAAGTTCTCCAAATGCACCGGGACCAAGAAGGGTTTCAAAACCGATTCTTGAAGTAATCCTTGAGTGTTTTTGAATGCTGACGCGATCTGGTATATTTTTGGGTATTCTTGTAACGATTGGTGAAAACTTGGGTATTGGAGACGCATTAGTTCTGTCCATGGGCGTCCCTTGGTGTTACTGGTGGTGGTACTAAGGTTGGTGCTATTGGTGGTGGTGTTGCTGCTGTTGCTGCCGCGGCGGCGTCGGCTGGGTAAATTAATGATGCTGGAGTTGGTTCGTTGTTTCTTTTGGAGTGGGAGGTCGTGTTTTGAGGGATTCGCGGCGGGGATTTTGGTTTTTGGAGCTGGGGTATAGGATGCCAATTTACTACCAGTGCCAGTAGTAGTAGTAGTAGTTGTAGTAGTAGTCAAAAGCTTTGACTCAGTTCCAGAAGAACTTGATGAGGATGAAGATGATGAAGATGATGACGACGATGATGTTGAGGTGTCGGAAGACAAGGACGATAGAGAATCGGAATCGGAATCACAATCAGCACGTGCTGTATTGCTTTGATCCGGGTTTGCCGCCTTGATGCTCTTCATTCCATAAGTGAAAAAAGCCTCCGAATTCAAAGAAGAATCCACGGGGGTCGTTGGCGGCATATTAAAATTCCTGCTACTGGAATAACCTGTGCTGCTGTTGCTGCTGTTGCTGCTGCTGCTAATGGAGGTGATATTCCTGTCCGACGTCGGCGCCACAGCAGAAGGGTCGCGCATGAATTCGACAAACTTGATGATCAAATTTGCTGGAATAATCAGCTGATACTCTCCAAAGACAGATCTGGACACGTTGTTTGGAATCAGGTTTGCGTGTTGGAAACGGTGAACGTTCACAATCATCTCCTCCCGTTCTTCTTTGGTGCTCGCTGCGTATCCGAATCCATTGCGTTCCAGAATCTCGGACCATGTTAGTTTTGCTTGTTTGTTTGCGCTTTGGGAATTGGGGACTCGTCTTGGTCGGCGCGATGATGTTGAGGATGATGAGCCCGCTTGTGGGGTTTCTGGAGTCCCAGCGGGAGGGCTTGCCGTGTAACAAGCAATGAGTTTAGATTCTTTTTCTTGAGTTTCTTGAACGGTGTTCGTGTTGAAGAGTGTGTTTTGCAAGTCGTAGCATTCCTTATTCCTCTTTGAAAGCAACAGCATGTCTTTGGCCAGAATTTGCTGATTGAGACGATCGACTTGCGCTTCAAAGTCTTTGATGGTTTTAGAATCTTGGGCCGCTTTTCGCTGGAGCTTTCTGAGCTCCGAGTGGAGGGTATCGTGGCGTGAAGCAGCCTCCTTGAGCTGTTGCATCTCAATCTGCAAGGTAGCGATCGTGTTTGTCTGCATGTTATTCATCATCTCGAGGGTTTTGCAGTAGTTGCTGAGTTGCGACATTACTCCGGCCTGATCGAGAGGCTCCATTTCCAAGTAGAGGGCGTTGTACTTATGTGTGAAGTTTTGCTTGGCTGTCGGTTTTTTTTTTTTGCACGGACGAGTCAAAATCAAACTCAAACCAACAAAGAAGAATCATTGCTCACAGATAGTGTTCTTGGCACTGATTGTTGAGTGGATAAAGCAATAATGTGACCAATAAACGCGTTCGTTTTTTGCAACACCAAACAAGGAAAACAAATAAAATAAACAGTACAACAAAGGATGCTGACTCTCGACATTAATGGAACAGCTCGCGCCTCCGTTGAATCAGAAGAACTCACACTCTGCCTCTCTCCGCCGGGTTCCCAAGTTGTTGTCTTGCATCCATCAACACCCACAGAGATCTTGCGTGTGTCAACGCACAATGCCCCACGCAAACTGAAGCACGACCTCAACCGCCTCATCCGCTTTCGCAATGAGTTTTCCAATCTGCCAGTATTTTACGCAGCAGATTCGAATTGCTTGTCGGTGGATCGAATTCCATCGGGCAGAGTGAAAGAGTCAGTGTATGCGCGGTGGCCTGTTCCTTCTGAATTCAACAACGGCACCATTCCCCATGGACCCACGATGAATGGTGGCGAAAAAAGGAGAATTAATTCCGTGGATGCGAGTGTTTTTGTGGAGCTGAGTCCGCATGGCCAAACTGTAACAGTCTCTTATCCCGTTTCAGTTGTGCCACAAGCTGTTGGCCAACGACATTTACAAAAACAACGTTCATTACAACAAGGAACTACTTTTGAAAAACAATTTGTTCAATGCATTCAGAATTTTTCCGTGTTGGATCTTGCGGAATGTTGGAAATACCCCGTTGAACTCTTGCGAGGACAGCTTTCTGGCGATGCACTTTTGGTAGTAAAAAAAAACACTATGGGAGGAAAATATTATATATTTATACAAATACTCAAAAAAAAAAAATTGAGTTTCTTAGGAATTGGCGAAAAATACAACTGGAAGTGTTTCAAGTGTTCGATATATTGCAATACCGCTGCCTGAATCCAACAAAGATATTGCCTTGTCGTCCACGATAAATTCGGCGTTTCATCCCACATTACACGATGATATACCGATCAAAGTCCTTCAGACATCGTCCATGCTCTATCGAGTAATTGTGAAGAATACCTCGTTGGCTTCAAGGGATATTGTGTTAATCATTGAAGCAACGTTTCTACAAGATGGCGCCGTTTTGAGGTCTGATGATGGATTCTCGTTTGTCACTTTATATGTAAATGAGGGGGCGCCGTCGAGTGATGAATGTGATCAAGTGAACGGCGACTGTAGCAGTGGTGAAATTCCATCTGGATTGGGAATGTACTTGATTTCAAGTCCTCCGGATATTGCGCGTAACTGGGAAACTGGAGTTGAATATGGCATTCGAGGGGTTGTTTTAGAAATGACGCGGTTGTATCATATGATGTACAGGTATTTGCTGGAAAACAGGAGGGGAGAAAGCAGTAACGTTGTGATGGCTTTGGATGACGATTTGACGCCAAAACCTAAACCAACGGGCAGCTTGGGTTTTCACTATGGGAAAAGAAGAGAGGAGGTGCATTCCGTACGGGTGGATGGCGTGGGTGTTTTCAAGGCGTACTCGGATTCTTCCGTGTTTGTTCAGTTTGATCACGCAGTCAGCATTCGCATTGATGACTGTGATTTTCTGTGTCGAAAGTCGCAATTGACTGGACTGCAAAAGATGGAGTGCGGCGCAGATCGAGTGTTGGCGGTAGTGACTAATTCGCGGCATGAGGAGTACACAGTGCGGGTATTTAGTCCGATAGGCGTTGAGCGGTGAGTCGGGAGTTTTCTCACTGATTGAAATTGAATTGACATTGCCGCAACCAACCAACCAACGCACAGCGAAATGCACCAGACGCTGCAGTTTGTGGACTACTGGTTTGCCAAAGAAAAGAAATAAAGAAAAGAAACAAAAAATAAAAAAAAAAAGAAATGTTTCTGTACCACACGACGCTGCAGGCGCCGACGTCGATTTCGCACGCGGTGATTGGCGCCTTCGCCGGCGGCAAGACGCAGGAAGTCGCCGTGGCGCGCAACTCGTCGCTCGAGCTGCTGCGCGTCGACGCCGCGACGGGCAAGGTGCACGTGCTGCTGGCGACGGACGTGTTTGGCGCCGTGCGCTCGCTGGCGGCGTTCCGTCTGACGGGCGCGACGAAGGGTTTCGTTCTTTTTTTTTTGTTTTTGTTTTTTGGTTGTCGGTTTGTTGGTGGGAACTGCGCTTGGCCTCACACTCGTCCGCACATACAGACTACATCATTGTCGGCTCCGACTCCGGCCGCATCGTCATCCTCGAATACAACCCGGCAAAGAACGTCTTCGACAAGGTGCACCAGGAAACATACGGAAAGAGCGGCTACAGAAGAGTTGTTCCGGGACAGTATCTGGCAACTGACCCAAAGGGTCGTGCTGTATGCATTGGTGTGTAATCTCTCTCGGACTGTCTGGTTTTTTATCTTCTTTTGTTTTTTGTTCTAATGTGTTGGCGTTCATACACTTCCCAGGTGCTATCGAAAAACAAAAACTAGTCTATATTTTGAACAGAAATTCTACTACTCCTCTTACAATCTCTTCTCCACTTGAAGCTCACAAGGCTCAAACTATTTGCTATCATCTTGTCGGTGTCGATGTTGGTTTTGAGAATCCAATCTTTGCTGCGATTGAAGTTGATTTTACTGATTCCGATCAAGATGCGTCCGGTCAAGCTTTTTCGGAGATTGAGAAGGTGCTTTTTTTTTTCCATTCCTATTTGGTTTTGTTTTTTTCCATTTTTACGCTCTTTCTCATCATCCCTCCATCAGGTCCTCACATATTATGAACTGGATCTCGGTTTAAACCACGTTGTTCGGAAATGGAGCGACACAATTGATCGCAGCAGTAATATGCTTATCGCCATTCCAGGCGGTGCTGATGGTCCAAGTGGAGTGCTTGTTTGCTCAGAAAATAACATTTCTTGGCGCCATCCTGATTACCCTGAATGTCGCATGATGATTCCTGCCCGCCTGGATCCCCTGCAGCCGTCGAGTGCTTCGGGTGATCAGGGGTCTAGAACGGGTGTGATTGTTGTCTCTGCCGTTGTGCACAAACTGAAAAAAGGCTTTTTCGTACTTTTGCAAACCGAGGATGGGGATATCTTCAAAGTAACTTTGGACTATAGCGTTGGGGCAGATAAAGCTATTGGAGGGGTAACCAACATTCGCCTCAAATACTTTGACACTATCCCCGTGTCGAGTGGAATGGTTCTTTTCAAAAATGGTTTGCTTTTTGTCGCCAGTGAATTTGGAAATCAGTTGAGTTTGGGACTCTCTTTACGTTTCGATTGGGAGGACTTTGCATTTAATCTTTCATCATACCAGCTACCTCTACCGTGTTGATAGTTTGGGTGATGACGATGAAGAGCAGCCAGAATATGAATCGTCACTCATTCCTCCAGATGCCGATCTTGTAGTATTCAGGCCAAGAGGACTACGAAACTTGACTGTCGTTGACGAGATGGACTCCATGATGCCCTTGATTGACGCCAAAGTCATGAACCTGCGAGACGAAGATACTCCTCAAATCTACACATTGTGTGGCCGTGGTGCCAGAAGTTCATTTAGAATGTTGCGTCATGGGTTGGAAGCGACTGAAGTTGCTGTTTCGGATCTACCAGGAAATCCGAATGCCGTTTGGACAGTGAAACTAAGCTCAAAAGGTAGTGTTGTCCAAAGATGTGTGGTTTTTTTTTTTTTTGAACTAAAACATTGTCCAGATGAGTTTGATTCTTATATTGTGGTTTCATTTGTGAATGCCACGCTCGTGTTGTCTATTGGAGAAACTGTTGAAGAACGGACCGACACTGGTTTTTTGGACTCTACCCCAACGTTGGCAGTTGGACAGCTTGGTGATGATGCATTGGTTCAAGTATATCCATTGGGAATCCGTCATATTCGAGCAGATCGTCGTGTCAGTGAATGGAAAGCGCCATCCAACAAATCAATTGTTAGGGCAGCATGTAATCAAAAACAAGTTGAGTTCTCACATGTTTGTCTGGCTGGGTCAATATTAACGTTCCTTTGTTTTGAAACAAAAGGTTGTGGTTGCGTTATCCAGCAATGAGCTTGTGTACTTTGAATTGGACGGAAGTGGACAGTTGAACGAATATCAAGACCGTAAAGAAACATCGTCGCTGGTTTTGTCTCTCAGCATTGGGCCTATTCCTGAAGGCCGAGTTCGATCCAAATATTTGGTGAGGACTCTTTTTTTTTATGCACTTTCGTCAATTTTCTTCTGATATTTTTTTTTTTTTTTTTTTTTTTTTTTTTTTTTTTTTTTTTTTTTTTTGGGTAGGCTGTTGGTTGCGCCGATAGTACTGTAAGAATTATTTCTCTGGACCCGGATAACTGTCTTGGATCTTTGGCTGTTCAGGTACGCAGGTTTTTTTTTCGAAGGTTTTTTCTTTTGCGGGTTTTTTTTATTTAACTTGTTGCAATCAGGCTTTGAGTGCGAATGCCGAATCTTTGTGCTTGATTGAAATGTTTGACACGGGTACGAGCGTAGGAACAACTTATTGCAACATAGGAATGGAGAATGGAGTTCTTTTGCGTGCAACGCTTGACACAGTCACTGGGACATTAAGTGATACCAGAATGAGATTCCTGGGACCAAGGGCGCCTAAATTATTCAAGATCCAAGTACAAGGGCAACCGGCATTGTTGGCATTGTCAAGCCGACCATGGCTGAGTTATACGTTGCAATCTCGCAGCAAGTTGATTCCGCTTTGTTATGAAACTCTGGAGTATGGTGCGAGCTTTTGTTCGGATCAATGTCCCGAGGGGATTGTTTCGATTGCCGGAAACACTCTAAGGTAAAATATAGAAAGAAAAAAAATCAACGACTGGGAATTTCTTAAATTTTTTTTTATGTGAAAAGGATCTTGTTGGTGGAGAAGTTGGGCAATACTTTCAATCAATCCATTATTCCTTTGAAGTTTACCCCGAGGAGATTCGCTCACCATGAACCAACCAACACTTTTGTTGTTATTGAATCCGATCATAATACGTTGTGTCCGTCGGAGAAACAAAAGTTGATGGAGCAAAAAGTACTTGTTTCTTTTTTTTTTTTCTTTTTTTCTTTTCGAAAAACTTATACCTTCGTTTGCAGATGAATGAAATGGATGAAAGTGCCGATGGTGAATTCCAAGAGCTCCCACCTGAACAGTTTGGTCTCCCACGAGCAGATGCTGGTAAATGGGGATCGTGTGTGCGGTTGATCAACCCACTATCTCTGGAGTCCACCTCTGTTATTGATTTGGATGACAATGAAGCAGCGTTTTCGTGAGTAGTTTTTTTTTTCATAGCAATTAGGTGTTGGTTCTTTTAACCTCATTTCTCTCTGTTAGAATTGCAATGTGTATATTCCCAAACAATTTGCCTGGTGAAACTATTGTAGTTGTTGGAGGGGCACAGAATACGAAACTCACTCCTCGAAGCTGTAAGCGAGGTTTCCTTCGCGCTTATAGGATCACCGAAAATGGGTCAACGTTGGAGTTTATGCATATGGTTTGTAAATTGATTAGTTGTGATGATTTACTTATCTTGTCAACGACTACTAGACGCCTTTGGAGGATATTCCAAACGCCCTATGTTCCTTCCAAGGACGAATGCTTGTCGGCATGGGGAAAGTTCTTCGTATTTATGATATTGGAAAAAAGAAGTTCTTGCGAAAATGTGAAGCCAAGATCTTTCCAAACATTATTACAAGCATTCAAACTCAAGGAAACCGAATTATTGTGTCCGACGTTCAGGAAGCTGTACACTATGCCATTTTCTTACCGTTGGAAAATCGTATTAGCATTTTTGCTGATGACACAACCAGCCGATGGAATACTTGCTTTGTAATGTTGGATTATGATACTGTTGCTAGTGGAGACAAGTTTGGTAATATTGCAGTTACAAGATTGGCGTCAGACATATCCGAGGAGATTGATGACGACCCGTCTGGAAATAAGTTGGCCTACGAGAAGGGACACCTTCAAGGAGCGCCACATAAAGTAAGTTAATTTTTTTTTTTTGGTGGTTTGTTGTTTTTTTTAACGTGATTTTTTTGATTCAGCTTCAACATTTAACCGAGTTTCACGTTGGAGAGACTGTCACATCCATTCACAAGACAAGTCTTGTTGCCGGAGGTCGTGAAGTGATTATGTATACTACCCTTCTTGGACGAGTCGGAATTTTGATTCCATTTGTCTCCAAAGAAGATGTTGACTTTTTCCAATCTCTGGAAATGCACATGCGTCAAAGTGCACCACCGCTTTGTGGCCGTGATCATATTGCCTATCGTGGATCCTACTTCCCTGTGAGAAATGTGGTTGATGGAGACATGTGTGAAGTGTTTAATGTAATTCCATTGGAGAAACGAAGAGGGATTGCTGATGATTTGGATCGGAGTGTTGGCGAG
>JAIVFH010000088.1:0-145943 GCA_025765595.1 Obelidium mucronatum | reverse complement strand
AATGTCTGTTGGTAAATTACCACCAATTAAGGTGCACAAATGGCAACTTTCTTTGTTGACCAAGATGGTTGCCAGATTTGCAACTAATTTAGTCCAGGTTTATGCCAGGAGTACAATGGTAAACAGTTGCCACTTTAGACCTCTAAAATGCCCATTTTTTTGTCTTAAATTTTGTCATGAAAGTCCAGCCACCAACTTTGGTGCAAAAGCACCATCAAAACTCACAGAGAATTTTCGACAAAGATAAAGTAAAGAAATGCATTGCCTCAATGGGACAAAGTAGAAATAAAGGATTCAAAAAAGACCTCCACTGGGGATTGAGCCATGAACCGCATGAATAGCATCCGCATCATTGACAACTCCACTACATAGTATACAAACACCAGTAGAATGCAAATTATTAAATTCAATATTTATTTAACAATTTATGTACTGTACAACAGCTCAGATCCAAATTTAAGAGGGTACCTAAGCAACTAATTTGGTAGGCTTCTTTACAAAACATAAACACACTTGCATAAAATAGACACAAGGTAATAAAACAGGTGGGACTTTTGGTCAACCAACTGCCCCAACCGCCCCACAGCTGCAACCCGTTACAATAACAGCGATTTTGAGGCTGGGGAGGAAACGGGGTCAAGATGCACCAAGTGCATGTCCACCCTGCCCCGTCTGCGATCCACCAAAGTCAAACGTTCAAGCGCAAGCACCCAGAAAGCGACCGCCCCTGGCTGCAAGGCGTTACGAATAACGGCGATTTTGGGGCCAGGGAGGAAACGGGGTCAAGATGCACAAAGCGCAAGTCCACCCCGCCCCGTCTGCGATCCAACAAAGTCAAACATTCAAGTGCAAGCACCCGGAAAGCGACCGCCCTGAGGCGGTAGGCAGCGTTTGGGATCAAATTGGGTAGCTAAGCCTCTTAGATTGCAAAGCTGCCCACCGTCTGCAATTGATATGGGTAGCTACTCCGTCTCAATCGCAAACACATCCAGGGCAGTCCAGTTCTGTTATAAACTAAAGCAGATGGTTAGCAGAGTAAATAATTAACAGTTTAGTTACGGCAATAGAGACGTTCCTCCAAGGTCTTCTGCAATCAAATATCCAGAGAGAAACACCAATGAACTGAGAGAGAGAGAGATAGAGAGAGTGTGTGTGTTAGAGAGAAAGCCAAGCGCACTCTAGAGAAGCGGGCTCGCCGGCTGCGCATAACCCGACGTCTGCACCACCGTTAGAGCGATGTTAGTGGGTAGAGGATAGAATATACCAGAAAACTCTGCGTGTGGGACAGGCTCATTGGCTGTGCAGCATGACCCGAATTCTGCAGCCACCACCCCATACAAGTTGGAGTGATGTTGGCGGGTGGAAGGGGGGAAAAAAAGCAAAATTATTTTTGCAATGGGGGAAAATAATAAAATAAATTACAGCACTTTTTAATTCTGCATGGCTTCAGAAAATATAAGGGGATGGCTCATTTGGAAAGTACCTCACAAATTTCATCTAAAAAAGAACTTAAGTATTGTCCCAACTCAGCCTCCACAACTCACGTTGGTTCTCCAGCGTTTTGGAAACATGAAGCAGGTAAGGGATGTGCTCAAACTTTCATTGCCTTTCTTTTTTTTTTTGTTAGCCTTATGTTCCATAGCTTCACAGCCTATCTAGCTGTGTTTGTTTCAAAGGGTGGTAAGTTTCAACTTTCTACATTTGATACTCTGGTTCTGCTAATGGGATCAAATGCTCACATTAGACCTAAACTCCCAAATTAACTTTAGACTGCCAAAAAGGGGGCCAAAGGATTTCATGCTTGTTTTAAGCTGGTTTGTGTCTACCTTTTGTCTGTTCTCTGCTTTTGCTCTGCCGTCTCATTCCTTTATTTTGGTTCTCTAGCTTTGACGTACTGCCCCAAAGCAAGCAAGCACTAAAATGTTGACAGGGGGGCAACCCTTCGAGAACTCACGATTGCAAGAACCTTTTTGGCTTTTAATTAAATGGGGTTTTATGTAACTTAAGAAAGAGGTAAGGCTTGATGAGCATAACAAATTTGGGTGGACCTCAATTCTTGAAAAGAATTCATAATATGAGCAGGAGTATTAGGCTGGCCAAAACCAGACATTGACCTTCTCAGACCGTTTGTCACCGGCACCACTGCGGTAATGATCCAAACCCACTTCAAAGACGCAAAACATGTCCATCTTGCCAAGACAAAAGAAGGAAAACCTATTGCCTTTATTGGTTTTGAGACCCCAGAAGAAACAACTGCTGGATTGGAAGTAAAGGCGGTGATTGGTTCAGTTTTCGTTGTTTGTCGAGCAGAAGTGTGCTCAATAGATCTGTTGCTTTTAACACAGTCACAAGGAACCTCACCATGAACGAGAATCATAAAAAACAATACTTTAATGCGACTCAAGAACCAGCAATTTGTTTGGTGTAGCAATTGAGGTGAGTTCCAGAAGTTTGCTACCTCAGATTCTTGAATATCTGCTAACAAGGCTTCCGTTTTGATTGCAGTTGCTTTTTTGTTGTCATTGCTGTCATCGCATTGTTCATCTGCAAGCTGGGCAAGTTCAGCGCTTCTGGTCTTCAGCTTCATGGAATCCACTGACAATGCCAGTTGGCTTTGATCATAGCCGCCAAGCCAATGTATTGGGATCTTGGTTTGACACTTGTTTGCTTGTACCTGTTTAGAAGTAAGTGGGTGATTTTCAGTTATGCGTTGTTGACTCAGATATTCTTCATACCATTTCCCAAGCCGCAATCTCTTGCATGGTGAAAAAACAGAGGCACCACGTCATCAAATACGGTTTTTTCAAGAGGCAACACGGTTTTTGGCGGCTTTGGGGACTTGGTTGGTTTCTTTGCGGATATTTTTAAGAGAAGTTGAAGAACTTCCAAGCAGAGGACGGATCTTTTATTTGAATATGAATTGCAAATAATTTCATAATGACTTTTACCTCATACACTGTAAAATTCATCACTATTTATTGTTTATCTACTTGTTGATGGATGTGCGGTAAATCCGGCACATGTCTATATTTAAGTTTTCAGCATTATGCCTTTATCTAGCTTAAATAATTCTTGGTATTCCTTGGAGGTCGGTCCGCAGACTGCCAGATCTATGCCGGACAAAAATATCCACCAACACTATCTTTTCGAATCACATAAGGGCAAAATGTTTCCGCCCGGGTTCGAACCGGGGACCACCATGTGTGTTAGACTGGTGTGATAACCACTACACCACGGAAACATATTACTCTGGTAAGTCATTAATATTTATAATACTAATTAGGGCAAAACTTCCCTCCGCACTGACGAAATCCTGAATTTTGATTTTGCAGAACTGGGAACTTAAACGTGTATCATAATCGGTAGGTGACGCAGCACCGGACGATTCACAGCCACTAGATGTTGTATGGCTAAGAGGCAGCTTATGACTCTCAGGGGAAGGGGCGGTGGACGTCGCTCGCGCACGAGCTTACTTCCGCAGAAGCAACAAGGGTGAAGTATCGTGCACACGCACACTTCTCCGCATGTTTGTCCCCTTTCCGGTGAAGGACATTTCCTCCTATTTATACCTTCAGAACTCTGAAACACAGGGGTGTTTCCTAAGAGCTCTAAGGCCATGCTCCGCACGCCTACAGATTCTAACAACATGTCCAGTTGACTCTCTTACTGCTGCTTCTATTGGAGTCGCACCTATGATATTGACAACCAACTACACCACGGAAACTTGCCACATGTATTTTCAATATATATATTTAACTTTCATTCCCCTTGTTTCTCCTGACGTGATGCAATCAAGATGTCAATTAATCTTTCAAAGCAAATGGAAAGTTTGTTTTTTTTCTGCCTTTTTCCCATCTCCATTTTCTGCTGCCAATACATGGATTTCAAGCTTGCTATCACCAATTCTGCCTCCAAGTCACCTCATCATGGACACACACAAGCTTTTTTTTTGTTTGGTGTGGCTGTATTTTGTAATAAACACCTTGCTGACCTACTATTCCTCCCCCCATTCCTGAAGCAGTACCAACCCGACTCCATATTCTGGGCTTGTAGGCACAGCTAGCACACCAACCCCCCTTGTAGACCTCCCCGTCTACTTTCCACCCAGAATGCTCTGTCTTCAAAGTCTTGCAGTTCTTCTAGTTTCCTTCTTTTTTCCTTTCTTTTTCCTTCTTGTGCTACCCTCCTTTGGGGTATCTCGGTGTACTCTGTTTTCTGGCCTTGTTTTCCTGGGGTTCCTGGTTCATTTTGGTTTGTATTCAAGCTCTTTGCGTTTTTGGGTATGCATTCATTTATCTACTTGATGTTGAAGTCCAGCTGGGTTGCATTTTCCTAATTCCTTTTCGGTCTTTAATTAAAGTTTTGATCGCCTTTTTGATTCTTCCTGAGCATTTATGGCTCCCAGTTGCATTCATTTCTCCTTTGCATAGTTGGCATATTGTTTTCATTTTTGATCTATTGTGTTGTTGGTTGTCCTTGTTCCATTGTTATCTGTGGTTTTGTTTCTGGGTCCCTCTTTAATTGAGCCTTTCTCTCTCCCTTCTTGCCTTGGCTTTTTCAGTGATTCCGCATGTAAGTTCAAATTCAATTGTCTTTTCGTTGCGGTACTTCCAAACTTTTTCTTTTACTTGGTATCTTAAGTCCTTCCAGGTCTGTATTATGATTCTCCTTATACCTTCAGCCTTCTGGACTCCACATCTTTGATGCATTCATGTGTTACTTCTGGTATTAGGCCATATCCTGCAACCTGTTCAAATGTGAATTTATCTGTCTTCATGTTAATTGTGTCTCCTCTTTTGTGTGCTGGGTTAGCTGGGTTAATGGCTTGTCCCATCCAGTTTCTGAACCATTTTCCTAGCTTTTGTCTGATTCTTCCTGGGCATCTTATCCTCTTTTTCCATTTTTCCTTCCGGGTTGCTCTTTTGGTAGGTCTTCTTGTTCTCCCAGCCTCCTCAATCCCTGCATTATTTCCACTGGTAGAGTTTGTTGTCACTGTCACATGATCCACACTCAGTATCCTTTGGACCCTCTCCAGTTTCCAGTTTGCTGTGTTGCGATCTTCTAATAAGACTCTGCTTTGTGGTTCATTGACACTCCCTTTGGTGGTGCTCCCACTACTCTTGCGCTTGAACATTCTCTCCAATTCTCAACCAATCACAGTAAACCACTATAGCTATCTCCATTTTCTCTGATTTTCCTTATAACACTGGCAAATCCCCCCAATTACTGCCATCCTTCAGTAATTGAGTCGTCGCCGCCGCCATTCATCACTGTCTATCTTTGCTCACCACCTTGCAACGTTATCCAGGTTACAACCAACACCGCTTACCAAGGTCATCTGTTCCGGCTGTTGCCGCAACCCACCATATCCTGTTGTTAGGGTTGGTCCATTTGGCATGTTTGAGTTGATTGTTTTCACAAACAGTTTCTTTGTCAATAATTTTTGTGAAAAGGAATCTTTGTGAAAGTGCTCTAGCCAATCAAAATGCAATCATGATTTCTTCTGAAAAATTTCCCAAACAAGTGACACCCCCTAATAGCGGGCATCTGTTGAAGAAAGTCATTCCTTAAACCCTAACTCAAGTAAATGTATGGCTGCTTGTCATGCCAACACAACTCATTTATAGTATTCAAATCCATTTTGCTGGTTTCCACATTGTGACACTGCAAATCTTCTCTTACAACGTCAATGGGGTTAAAAAATAGGCACTATGCTGGGATATGCCAAGAGATAACAATGGATGCATCACGATGAATACATGTGCCATCTAATGACCACGTTGAATTATGGCCTGGAAAGTGTTCAACCATTCCACTCAATGCAAGTGCCATACAGCACTGCATGGTCAAAAGTTCCTTCAGCACAGAAAGTCTCCACATCACCATCCCCATTATGGAGATGTGTGGCTTTTGATTGACTTCCTAACAAAACTTTCTCCCAGACGGGGAATTGAACCCCGGTCTCGCCCGTGACAGGGGCGGATACTAGCCACTATACTATCTGGGACTGGTGAAACTGTCCATTTAATATCTTATACTTGTTGAGTTTTTCACAAAATACTATGGACCAATAAACAGCAGTAATTATGGAAGGCAGCACAAAAGTTTAGCAGGATCACAAATGTCAAAAACAATTTCTAATGGCAACTGTTTTTGCATTTTGAGGTGGGACCTGTCAGACCACAGAAGGTAGGGAAATGGGGCTTACTACGCATATACGTCAGTGAATGCTCCCATGGCTCCTCCACACGTTGCTGGAAATATCCTTTGCAGTTTTGAATCTTGCTTCTCAGCCTGCCCCACACCAGGAACTTTGGGAACGACTACAAGATGTCCTCAAATATCTGAATGGAAACCATCATCAACGCATTCTCATCACTAAATCATCACTTTATTCAATAATTGAATTCTGGTCGAATGACTTTCTATTATGGCTTGGTTACCTGCAGAACCAACCTTCCCTCATGCACTGTGGCAACTCTGGCGCTGTTTGTAACACTGAAGAAGGAGCTGACCACCACCAAACAAAACATTTCGACATCAATAACTGGAAAAATGCTGGTTGCTATCTTCACAAAGCCTCTTGCCAAGAAAAAATTTGTTCCTCTCAAGGGAGCTCTGGGCTTGATTAAGGGGAGTGTGAAGGATTTGGATCCTGATGTAATCAAGCAACGCTTCAAGGAATGCGTACGGTATGCGTCAATGTATTTGAGGCGCACTGGAATTTAAGGGTTCTTGACAATGTGACATGAGAAACCAACCTGTGAGAAAAGCCATTTGTGATTCATCTACAAATTGTCCATGTTGTCCTGCCTGCACTTGCACATTGACAACGCTCTCACAGGTTTGTACCATCTCTTTAGCATATGTAGATTCAATAAACTAAATGTGATTCATCTACAAATTGGTCCACGCTGTCCTGCCTGCACTTGCACACCAACAATGTTCTCACAGTCTTTCTCCAGAGTTGTATATATTGCAAAATACAGGATCTGCAAAGACTCCAATCCCGACCTGTCACAGTGCACTCGGCATGACTGCACTCTAATCCAATCTAAGTATTTATTGTTGATAATAAAAGTGTACTGTATTCAATTCTGAAACATGAAACCACAAATCCATATTTCAAACACCAGTGGCACACTATCAATAAGATTTGGTTGGCAGATGACGGTTGTATGTTTGGGAGTGATTGGGTGAGATAAATTAACCATTTAACCTGATGTGGTTAAGTAAGTAGAAAGATACATTCCTGATACCAGTCTTCCTGATAACAGGGAAATCTGATGGAAATGTAAGAAAGCTTTTTCCTCAGAAATTGTGCTATCCAACTTTGGGCATCTCACAGTAAGTATTCAGACCTGATAGGTCTTTTGGGTATTGTTAATGAGTCAACCCAAACCTGCTTGCTCTTCAATTTACAATTGCATCTTTATTTTCCTAAAGTGGTTTAAGACTAAATGCACAAAACAGGTTTTAGGGGCAGTATTGCACACCTTAGATGAAGGAGTATGAGTCGGTTTGAACAACATGGAAAAAATCAGAATGATGCAAATATGTAACTATGCTGTATCCCACCTTCTCCTACTCATCTGAAGATGTAACTGGTTTCTTTTTCAAAAATGCACCAGAAATTGGGTGATACCTAGCAATGCTGCAAGAGTTGGAGCAATAGATATGGTAAGCATCAGGTGACCTCTTTGAAAATTGCTATAGATAGCTACATGGGGCAGACCACCACAGGTTGTATAGTGTAGTGGTTATCACCCTGGTTTTTGATACCAGTAACCCCGGTTCGAATCCGGGTACGACCTTGGACGCCGTTAGCATCTAATGATGCCTTTTATAATTGGAATAAATGCTCTGAAGTGAATCAGCCATCCAAAACCGAGCGTACCAGGGGTCGAACCTGGAATCTCTTGATTCGTAGTCAAGCGCGGTAACCATTTTGCCATACGCCCACAGCAGTCATGGGGTCTATTACTTCTAATATAGCCCGACTTGGACGCAACCTTCCATTCTTTCTAGCAAAGCTGTATGCTGCTCATATTCTCCAATGGATTATGTCTATCCCTGACCATGTGCCTTCTGACAGTTTCATTGCATTGGGGACCACTACTATACTAGTTAAGTAAAGTTTGGAGTACACACTGCAGTGCCCTACATGTCAATGCTTTGCCAACACCAGCACCAGTTGATATTTGGACAGGAAAATCACGAAAGACTCAAAACCACCTGTTGAGACAAACTAACTTGAGGGGCCCAAAACTGAACGTTAAAGTTTCTTTGAAAGTTGTTGAGTTGGATGGCATCACCGGGCAGAATGACACCGGAACAATTATAGGAAATTCTGTTGCAAAACCCGCCATGGAATGCAAAAATACAGCAGTGTAGACAGATTTAATTTCAGTCTTTGGAGTATTTCTTTTATTCAGATGAAATTCATGCCATGTGCAGAATAACCAGACCATGAACCAAAACCCCAATATAAATGAGTGCCATGCTTTACTCCCAAAATCAGCCCGTACCTGAACGGTTTTGGGCAGAAAGTTTTGAAGGTAGTTAACCTTTATTGATATACAAGCTTAGAATTCCAGACATGTCAACGTCAAAGTTTATTACGTAAGAAAGCACAAGAAAACTCCACGTCTACCCAAGCTTCAGTTCCATCTTTGTAACTGTAAAGCATTGGAGACAAGCAAATTAGTAATCAAGATGCAAGGTGGGAAAAGGGGACAAAATAGAATATAAAAGTGAAACAGCTTGAAACGGGATTTAAAAGGAGGTGTACGTCTAATAATAAACAATTGATAGTTCCCAGAAATGTATTATAACTCACCTCCAGTGCAGAGCAAAGGACCCAAAGACGCTGGGTCCAACAGAAAGCAGTTGGTTTTTGGCTCGGCCGGCCGATGCATTGCTCTGACACACGAAAGCCTGGTCAAAGTACAACAGCCCCAACCAGAATCAAGTCTCTCCCACCTCTGTCTAAACCCTTGTGCCCCTCCTTGTGGGAAATGCTAAACCCTGTAAAGTCCTTATTGCATTTTGTGTTCACCCAGCACTATCACCACCTCAACTGGCCATCATGAATGTATCTGCCCACACAAATTGTGAATGCTAAATTTTCATTCATCTTGCTTGCCCCAACTCACAACCATGCTCTGATCACTGTTGGTTTTAACGTAAAGCCCACTTAGTATTTGCCTCAACTAACATTGCATTTCATGGTGATCTTGCACCATGCCCTTCCCCACACCTAATTACTGTTTTTAAATTTTCTTCTCTTTGTTGTCCACCACAATAATACAACATCAATAAAAGCCAAGTCAAGTTGCTTAAGCATTTGCTTTTTTTAATTTTTATATTGACTGTCCACATTTATTACCGCAGCAGTAGTTGTATAGTGGTTATTATGCCTGCCTTCCAAGCATGCGACCCGGGTTCGAATTCCGGCTACTGCAGTTAATGTTCCTTTGCCCTGTTGGTTTGTCTATGCTTAACCTTTTCAGATTCCCTTTCTTTATTGTAGTTTTCGTCCAAAATTCAATTTTCGCGCTTTTGGATTTCTTCAATATCCAATCGTGCACTAGTCCAAAATCACCACAATCCCCCTCTAGTCATCATGAATTTTTGTTACAAAGTCTCTCACGCAGCAGGCTTCATTGAAGGATTGAATCATACGCATTTCCTTAAGCTATGTGCGAAGATTTGCATAGTAATAAAACTGATTTATTGCTGAAAAACAGTTCAAGTCTCTATTGAAAGTTTCATAAAGACGTTGCTCGCCGATGGTGTTAGAGAGGTTGCTTGATTCGACAGTCTGTTGCCAACCTAAAAATAGAATGCGTTAGGTTCATCAGATATACTCCTTTGCTGCATATCAATGCGTAGCCAATATCTCGATCTATTGAATGGTGGAAGGCTGGTGGCGCCGCAAAGAGTGGGTGGCCGACGGCAAGGAAATGTGCAAATGGGTTGGCTGGGCAAATGGATGGGAGCGCGCAAAAAATTGAGCGCTATTCGAATTTTGCGCTGCGCTCACAAGAAAATGATTGAATTTTATTTCGAGAATCAACCTGATATTGCAGTGATCCAAGAATACCAAGTCCTTGGGTTTGATTTCAGGAACCGGTAACTGAGATTTTTTAGCTTGTGTGGTGTAACCTTCCTGAGCAAACTTTAAGTTCTGGCAAAGGTCGTCAAGGATAGTTTTCATTGATGCCAAATTACAGAAGGGTCAAAAACTGGATTGTGACCAGAGTTTGCAAAGAATGGCGTATAGCGAGTAGTGGTTACCAAAGAATTGTTGCAGGCAAATTTGCAGAAGGCCTAATTGTCTTGCTGGTAGTTACAGAAAACGCGCAGGTATTCTGGATGACTTGATTGAGGACTTCAGTAGATCCGTCTGTTTGAGGGTGAAAAGCGGTAGAAATGTTAAGGGTTAGGGTTAAGGAGTTCCATAAAACGGTGCCAGAAACCAACAGTAAAACGTGGTGTGCAATTGGATGCAATGGATCTGATTGGAAGATTTCCATATCCAAAAAAAGTGAGAGATCAAGCCACCACCAGCCCAACGTTCCAGTTGGAATCTGCCAAAATGGCAGATTCGATTTTTTCTGCCACCAGCAAGGAAATCTTCGAGACTGACCAGAGATTGGAGCCAACACCAACCATGTCAGAACAACCAGAGAAACCATCATCTGCCATTGTATTACAAGATTCCTATCTCAGCTTCAATGGATCTCGACTTGTCCTTAATGGAGAACCTGTTTTTCAGGAGTATTTGTAGGGCGTCTCTGTCAAAGAACTTCAACACAGTTACTAATCATGATGTGCTTGCCCCATGGCAGATTTGATACTCAGGAGAGTGGCTACAGCATTAACTACTTCATTGAGGTTCTGGGTCTTGGAGACTTTTACAAAGATGGTGTTTTCAAAAAGATCAAAGCCAGCAACCACCATTTCAAATTATCCTGGACTTTGTTGACTCACAAGAGTTTGTACTTGGAGCTAAGGGAGTGTCAAGCAGGCTTCTATCTTGGTATTTGGGACACCTCCAACCTGGAGACCCTACTGATGCCACACACTTTGCAAAGACCCTCCTACACTGTTTGTCATTAGATAAATACAACCCCCTTTGCATTTTTGGCATAGTCCCATATTTTATCGTATTTTATTTTATTTTTCTTGCCAATGTTGGGTTCCCACTAGCACCAACTCTGACTCCCCCCTCCCTCTGGTGGAACACCAGCTAATCCCCATCAATAATTTAAATTCATTTCGCGGGGGTCTCCGCATTTATCGTATTTTATTTTATTTTTTTTGTTAATAAACATTACATGCAGAATCTCCATTATCTCCAAATAACCCACCTGGAAGTTTACCTGGTAACCAGGATTTCACAAAGTACACAAGCCTAGTTCCCAAGTACACCAAAGCAATTCAGGATGCAGGTGCAAGAGATCTGGTGCTTTTCATCCTTGAGTGCTTCAATGCAGGATATGGAAATGCTGATTCCTTTTGGTATAACATGATGTGCACAACCGTTCAATCCAAATAGTAAGTTCTTAGGGGTTTATACTCTCACAACTTACATTGTTTATTTTGCAGTATTGCATACATCACCAGACTCCGTTATTCTTGAGTTGAAACTCTATTTTGGACCATTTTTTTTATCAATTCCAACTGCAGGTGTTCTTCCACCCAGTGCACTTTCTTCAAGAACGACAAGACGCAAAATTATTTTTTCACTCGAGCGTCTACAGGCTGGTGGTGACACGTCACAGCTAATGAGAACGAGCAAGGGTTCGATCGCAGGACTCCGAAAGAATATAGAAGTCAGCAATAAGAATAAAGAAGACTACATTTTCAGTTAAAAGGCATCTGTTAACACAAGAAAAAACAGTTTATATATTACTGCAGTCTCTTGTTCTCTTTGCAGTTTGGGCAATATGACTTGTCCCCTAATTCAAAAGCACCACCGCAAAACCCATGTAAAAAGCCGTCACATCCATCGCATCTATCCTCAATCTCAGAATCTCCCATCTCACAATCCGGATTCATGCAATACCCCTGTTCTTCCCCATTGTCTTTATGCAAATCTTGCAATGAAGGCATTCCTGAATTCCAGTTCATCACTTCATCCTCCTCATCATCCTCTTCATTGCCTTCTTCCTCACTCTCGCTCATATTATCGGAATCATAAGCTTGAACTCTGATACGCTCGAACCCAGACAATAGTTGATTTACAACTGTGAGGGACATTGCAGGCAAATCAAATTGTTCGGAATCGATACCAGCCGGAAGATCTAACAGCACAATTCTTCTTGATCGCAGGTGCTTGATTGGCAGTCGCGTGAAGCTTGTTTGGAGCTCTTGGTTGATTTTGGCTTTCAACTTTTGACGGATCCAGAACTTCTTGTCCCCAAGGCTCTTTGGCACAACCTTAGAATTGCCTTGTGTAACTGCTTGGCCAAGAGCAACACGATCAGCAATGATGCCACGAGCCTGGGTCGCTTTTGTCACAAAATCCATGGCTGGAAGGTTGTTGTAGATTCGAACCAATTCCCGAGACGCTGGACCTGCGCAAGCAATATGAGCAAACAAATTTTTGGAAGGAAATAGCGATACAAACCTGAAGTGTTCACAACAATGTTGTTGAAGTCGTCTTGTATAATTGTTGTGTTTAATCCCAAGGCTTCGTATCCATTAAGAGCCGATCGCAGGTGCCTGTTTGAAACATCCAGAATCAAAGCACGGTTTTCGTTGATTGATGCAGAAGGCATCTTCACAAGATCTTCGATCGACTTGGTGCTGATTTCGAACGCTTGTTCCGCCTCTTTCCAACGAGTGGCATCAGCCCTGATTGCAGCGATTTCCTGATTGTAAAGCGCCCTGTTGTGAGCTGAGTTTTCGCGGGTGTTCTTCTTGAAGGCTTTTGGGTTGCGTTCTATTCATATGCGTGAGTCTATTGGGTCATGAAAAATAGGTATTACTTTTGATTGCTCGAGCCGCCAATTGATACAGCACATTATCCATTGAGAGCTTTTTTTTTCCATGGAAGGATCTTCTTAACGCTTGTTGGTTGAACATTGAGAGTTCTGGTAAGATCTCTGGCAACGATGGGGTGTTCAGGCTTGTATTGTTACGCGCATTTTCGCCAGTCGACTGCTGTGATGCATTAATATTTTTAGTTCCTGTATGTTCAGTTGCAACCCCAGTCAATGTTGATGAGCTTGAACTGGAGTTTGAAGGTGTCAAAACAGTTGCTGAGACCGCTTTCTTTGACTTCAAGGTCTCTCGCTGAAACCAGTTGTATATTTTCCTTCGATCTTGAGCACATGCAATTGCAAGGTTATCCAATTCACTGCCATGAGTTTTTATGGATCCACGCACACCCGCTTTGAAGGCCTCTTCCAACAGCCGTCGTTGTTCTGGAGTCGGATGCCACTAAAATTAAAGACTATTTGCTCAGCACATTGAAACACAGTGTGCTGGTGTCGGGACTCACTGCTGTTGGTGACATTTAAAATTTACTAATCAAGTTGTTCGGACATCTGTTATTCAAACTGTTTACAGACACCAGCTGCCACACGCAGCTTTTTTGAAAATTTCGACATGTGTTCCAGCTTCCCAAGCTTTCTCCACTTCATCCAGTTTCTTCAACACAGTTTCATGGGTACTTGTCAACTTCAGTAAGATCTCCTTTGCTTCATTTAACATAGAATCTTCAGCACGTTCTCCCTTCTGCATGATTCGAAAAGCTGTTGGTTCAAACCATTCAGGCATATCTTCTGCATTCCCACACATCTCCCTGGTACGCATCCAAAAGGTCTGTTTCCGTTCCATAAAATAGCCAATCATTGCTTCCAAATCCATTTTGATCCAAAAGAGATCCTCAACGTTTTTCCACGATGCAATTGATGCATTAACGCGAGCATCCTCAACAGAAATCTTAGAAAACACGTCTTTGAAGGTCAAAAGCCCAGAACCCTCAGATGAAATCAAGCTTGCTTCAGTATCTTCAAAGTTGTCACCTTCAGAGCCAGAGTCGCTGTCACTTTGCTGTAGGTTTGCATCCACCAACTCGGTTGTATCAGGAACTTCAAATTGCAAAACGTCATTATGCATGCCAATTAATACTTTGAGTTTTTCTGTGTCTGCTTTGTTGGCTCGGCGCAGTGAACTCACAATTGATGTTCCGCCAGCCCCCTTTTTACGATGGATCAACTTGTCTCGTAAGCGAATTGAACGTGCAATATCGATAGCCGAGTTGAGCAAGGCCTCATGCCTGCTATTTTTTGAATCTTGCGAGCTGGGCGCACTTGTCTGGTTTGTGGATTTAGAAAGCAGGATCCGCTTTCGACGGTCTTCAAAGTTGGACTGGAGGACAGACTCGTACAACTCCACAGGAATGTTGTTACTGATTTCAGCAAGGAGGTTCTCAAGCTGTTTTAGAATGTTGGGAAGCAGCAATTCCAAACGGTCTTGATTCTTTGCATCAAACATGTTCAGCAAGCTATCTTTTCGATGTCCAGCAGTCTCATACATTGTTGGTGATATAAATTTGATGACTGTGGACCAACCTCGCTCGTGAGTCTCCCCACCAAAGGTTCCAGAGCCCATTCCGGCTTGTGTTCCATACAGCAGCTGACAACGAAGTCCATGACAGAAAGCATGCAGAACCGGAAGATTTCCCAAGTCTGCCTTGTGTTCCAATGTTGGGTGGCTCTCTTGATGCACGTCTTGACGGCAATAGATATCATAGAATACTGAGAGTAGCCGATGCTTCCTTGAATCCTTGAGAAACGCAATTGCAGAGTCAATATACCGTAGTTTCTCCCCTTTTACCATATCTGAATTGTTGGTTAGCAACAAGACGTTTATAGGAGAGTACAAGTGGCTACCCCATGCAAAGAGAGCAAACTGATGAGAGCAGTACCCAGCACAAATTCCATTCACAGAGCACCTGGGATCTCCATCGGTATCCTTTTCCGCATGAAAAGACGAGTCGCATGTGTCTGAGATAACAACTGTTGGTCCCTTTCTTCCAGCTTGGGTTTTTGCTTCTTGGACAACATCCGTCACCAAAGGTGGCCAAAATGAATTGGGTTCCAGCACAGACTTGCTTGAATCGGAACCTCCACCTTTTCTCTCTGAAATTTTGCGCGCAGAGGCAAGGCCGTCATACATCTGGATGAGAGTGAGTACATCTGACCATTTAAAAAAAAAACTAACCAAGCGGAAAGGTGCTTTGCAATCAGAAGCGCCAATGCAAGGACATTCAGTGAATCCAACGCCAAAGACGTTCACAATACTCTTTGTTAGGCGACAGTGTCGGAGTAGGAGCTGTTGATTCTCAAATTCCCGCAAGGCACGTGCAAAGGGTCTGTACAGCTTCCGATACAATGTACTACTGCTATTTGGATGCTGCCGTAATAAAAGCGCCTTGAATACCGAATGATACGATGAGCCACCAATGTGATGTTTGGCAGACAAGGCAGAAACCATCAAATCAAACCGGAATGCATAATCTGTTGTGCTCAACAAAGATTAAAAAATAGCGAAATAATTAAATATAGTACCTGGTCTTGTGGGTGAGCCCGGAAAGAAGCCGATCCAGGCAAGGGTTTCAGCAGAGGAGTGGACTTCACAGTTGGCAACCATGACTCTCTCATTCCAATTGGATGAATACAAATGAACTTGATGTTTTCCAATCGATTCATTACTGCAACAGGCAAGATGTTTTTGACCTGATTGTTGAAGTACACCCCCGTCTCGATCAACAACCTTCAGTTTGTTAAATGTTGCCTCTCTTCCAAAACAAACATCACTAACCTTGTGACATAAAATACCGGAATGACTCAAATGCGCATGTGCACATGATTCGCAGAGATAGGTAGGGATTCCAACATCTTTGCATGTAACACAGCTGTGTGTTGCATCGGCTGTGGAGTGTGCCCCGCACTTGGATCCTTCAGGCACACTCTCCTCTGTTTCGATTGCAACAATATGCAGAAGTTTCCAACGTACTTGTTCCCAAGCGTTGAATTGTTCCTCTTCTCTCTGGGCGTGTGTTTTACGGTGGTGGTAATCAAAGGTATTCAGATTTGATCTCAAGTCATAGTGCCAGTCTCCACCCATATCATAGTCCTCATATTGACCTTCTTCGCTTTCTTCATTGTATTTTGTTTCTGTAATGTCTTCTTGTGGGGGCTTTCTCCTTTTCCGCTGAAACTTGGTTTGAAGTGGCACTGACGGTGCAATGCTCGCTGCTTTCTCACGATCAAGAGCGTAAATCGATTCAAGATCGCTCAAAGAGGGGGCACCGATAACTGGCGCGACTGCTGGCGTTTCTGGTGTTGAGGGAGGCTGTGACTCGGTGACGGACAGACGGCTTCCTCCTGACTTCTTCAATCTGGGCTTTCGTTGAGGGCCATTCATTTTATTCTAAAATTGGAATTGTCGCTCTGGAAGCTGTATTGTGTTGTTTATGGTGCTGATCTATGATTGGTCTTACGAGGCTGTACACATTTGAATGAAAAAATATTTTTGATGGTAGCCATTGAAAAAGTGAGAGAATGGTCTGTGTTCTTCGATTTCTATGCGGTGAAGTTCACAAGACTGGGACTGGTCCTTCCCATAATCGTACCAATATTGCTGTCCCAGACCTGCGCTCCCTTCAGCGAAAGATAAATGGTGAGAGCCGTGAGTTGATGGTTCACAGCAGAGGCGTTGACTTGGCACCATCAATTGCATTGGGGAAAGAAATGCTTGCCAAAAAACTGCATTCGTTTCTTTGCATGCAAATAGACGCAATTCACCCAGGCCAAACAATTGAATTTGTTGAGTATGATTGTGCCAAAAACAAACTGATTGGCTCAGTTGACCACATAGGTGATAGAACTGTTCATGAAGTGGAGATGGTGAGCTTTCCTCATATGCTATTAATTCGTTTAACAGTTTTCTATCATAGGAATTCTTCCACAAGCGGGAAACAGCCATTGAGCACATTCAAAGGCTTTACGCCTCAAAGGTCAATGATGTATGGAATCCTCTCAATGTTGAGAATCCCAGCGCCAGTCTGAATTTTGTTGTGGGCTGGCTGATTGCCAAAAAACGGCACTTTGCTAGTGTTGTTATCCCTAACCTGTTGCATGCCTCCAGGGAAGCATCAAAGCCTTTTTTATCTAAGAAGCGTGTGGTTGATTCTGATCTGCAAGCTAATGAAACTGTAAATGCTTCAAGATTTAAGTTCTTGGAAACATTGGAATTCAGGTACAACACGCTTTTGACACTACACAAGCAAACAACCCACATTCTTGGTCTTCTTGTTGTTCTCTTGGTTTTACTGGAAGAATTGCTTGAAGAAATCACACTTTGCGGATACGTGAGACGTGGTGGCCACTACTTCATTGGTGATCTGGCTCGGTGGAAACATGGTTTTCAAGAGCGTATCTGGCGTGAACTACTTATCAACGTTGTTAATCAAACCAGCCTCCTTGAGCTTAATTGGGAGACAATCATGATTGCTGCCGCCGATCAAGTTGCTGCATTTGTTGTTGTAGATTCAATGTCCGGCAAGAACTCCACTGCATCTATTTGCGCAATTTCTGGATCAGGTCCCAAAGATCCTATATTTCACCATGCTTGGAGTCTTGGGCAGCAAATCCATCAGGAACACCACAATTGCTAGTACGGTCATTCACCACTGATGGAGAATTCCTCAGCTTGATTGGGAACCCATTTGGCGACAGCCAATATACTCTTTATTGTTCTTTACATCAAGGCACAGAGCTAAACATCTCTCAATTATTGGAGGGGAAAAAAGGAATTTCACGATCCCTATATCAGGCGAATGCAATCACTGCAAACATGGAAGAGTACCTATCAACACGACACCTTGTACATCAACTACCCCCTCCAATTCTAACTTCAGAAGCCAATGTTTGGCTTCGTCAGTCTCGATCACTGATTGTTGAGCCTCAACCATTCTCGTTACTGCCGTCTGTTGCTATAGAATTTGTCCGCCAACTTGTTGCCTCTGCTTCTTCCAGTAATTTGACTCATTATTCCTCAGCTCTGTATATTGCAGCTCAATCTATTGTATTACACATGCAACCCTCTCTCTTCTTTCCTGAGGGGAATCGGCCCACATCCTTACCCACCATTGAGCAGCTCTATTCTAAATATTTTGAAGAATTTCAGTTGTTGGTAGAAGTTACCATAGAATTCTATGTTGTCAAGCAAAGCACTGTGAAAGCAAGTGACTCTCACCACTCTATTGAGGATCAGGACCTGCTCAGAGTTTGGCGAGTTCTTCAACATGCTATTTTGCCAAAGTCTTCACATTTGACCTATACCCCTATGTCAAAAGTCTTGTCATCTATTCTCTTTCACGTCCGACACTCTATTGATTTGGCCCTCAACCGGCAGCATGTCAAGTCTGACACGTCTTTGAATCTTGATATCTACTGCCCATTACCTCATCCTCTTGATGAATCCAAGTCACTCCTCATCAACCCAGATTACTGTGCTGCTGACTATGAAGGTATTGGATCTTTCCTTGAGGGTATACTTGATGCTGCTTGGTTTTGCCGAGATAAACAGAATGTGGAATTGGGAAAAAAGGCGTTTAGCAATACTACCCGTCAATATCTATCGACCGAAGGAAACGTAACTGGTGCTGAGTTTCTGGAAGATGTTAGCAACTTGTACAGAGCTATTGATGAGCGTGGTATCTCAAACTCAGAAAGCATACAAGGGGATGGAGCAGCAGGTTTTGGAGAGGTTTGGGGAGCAATTAAAATCACCCAAAACTTGCCGGAACGGGCATTTTGATGGTCTTTTCTATATATCTGTGTTGGGATTATTGGTGCTTTGTCGAAACTTCTTGAAGCTTTCCAAAGAGCTTGTTTCTGAAGGAGTGGACTTGTCTGTTGTCTTGTTCATTGGCCGTGCTGTTTTTGGAAACAACTTTGTTGAACAGGTTTGTTTGAAGTTCCTGATCTTCCTGTTTTTTTCACAGAATTTATTGCAGTACTTCAATAACACTTGGCGTTGCAATAGGTAAAGCTGATGTTGATTCAATTAAACGCAGCTGCTACCGAGCAAAGACCTTTCAAACTGCTATTATCATGAGTAATGTCCACTTTTTTCTTGGCTTAAATAATGAAAGCAAGTAACTGTTTGCGTTATGTGTTTTAGTATCATTATTTGTAAATAATCTAAAGTATGTTAGTACATACTTAGCCAAGTCTGCTTTGGAAAATTTAGACGATTGGGTGACAGCTTCTTGCCAACCTGAGCCTCAGAATTTGGAGGCCCAACAAAGACCATTAGAGGTCGGCAGATATTGCTGGTTTTCAAAGGTTTTGGAGTGTTTTGATTGAAAACACCTGTTGGTTTTGGGATTTCTCGGCAGATATACAATTTGAAAACAGCCAAAACATCAAAAACAAACTGAAAACCATCCAAACCTCAAAACTTCTGAAAACTTGGTCCTTTTTGTGTGAGGAAAGGAAAACGTGGGTGGAGGCACGTTTTCGGATGTGTTTTCGCTAAAAATAAAGATAAAAACAGTCTTCGCGCAACAATCATGGCCCACCCACCAGAGCTACTTGCCCTCATGCATACATTCCTTATGGAGTATGATGATTCTGCAACAGTCAGCACCCGGTGGCCAAATCTTCTGCAGTTCTTCACTCCCGCTGTCACATGGCTCTCAGACCTTGGCTACAGTCCTGATGTTTCCGCAGTACGTGGCAAAGCTTTCGAAAATCTCACAACTTGATCTTTGGCAGAGATGCTGACCACTTCAGATGAAGATTTCGGTTGACACAAGTGAGTGATCACAACCTTGCTCACATCTGCGTTGACCTTAACAAACATGTCAGAACACCTAGAAAGCTTCGAGCACCAGCACAGCTCGTTTTGTCAGTTTCTTTCCAGGTTTCGGCAGCATCTTTTATTTTAAACTTAGAAGCAGAAGCGAACACCCACCAAAGTCAATAAACGAAAACTCACGGAATCAGAGCAACAGAACCGCAACCTCAGAGTGAATGTGCATGCAGCAGCAATTGCAAGTGGTGGAAACAAGGAAAATGCTGTTTTGAGCAAGGTTTATAAAACCAAGGGGGGAGGAATTGCAAAGGGAATCAAAAAAGCAGATAAATATGCAGAAGAAATGGAGGTTGATGGTGATTCAGATAAAGAGAATTAGTGAATTGTGCCTGTTTTGTGTGTTTCGAATTTACTTTTATTTGTTTTATGCCCACACAGAGTTTCACGCTATTAAAGCAGGCTAACATTAGTTCTATACGGCACGGTAGATATGCTTATGTGGTCTAGTTGGCTAACACTTTGAACCTAACGCATTCTATTTTTAGGTTGGCAACAGACTGTCGAATCAAGCAACCTCTCTAACACCATCGGCGAGCAACGTCTTTATGAAACTTTCAATAGAGACTTGAACTGTTTTTCAGCAATAAATCAGTTTTATTACTATTCAAATCTTCGCACATAGCTTAAGGAAATGCGTATGATTCAATCCTTCAATGAAGCCTGCTGCGTGAGAGACTTTGTAACAAAAATTCATGATGACTAGAGGGGGATTGTGGTGATTTTGGCCTAGTGCACGATTGGATATTGAAGAAATCCAAAAGCGCGAAAATTGAATTTTGGACGAAAACTACAATAAAGAAAGGGAATCTGAAAAAGCTAAGCATAGACAAACCAACAGGGCAAAGGAACATTAACTGCAGTAGCCGGGATTCGAACCCGGGTCGCATGCTTGGAAGGCAGGCATAATAACCACTATACAACTACTGTTCAGTAATAAATGTGGACAGTCAATATAAAAATTAAAAAAAGCAAATGCTTAAGCAACTTGACTTGGCTTTTATTGATGTTGTATTATTGTGGTGGACAACAAAGAGAAGAAAATTTAAAAACAGTAATTAGGTGTGGGGAAGGGCATGGTGCAAGATCACCATGAAATGCAATGTTAGTTGAGGCAAATACTAAGTGGGCTTTACGTTAAAACCAACAGTGATCAGAGCATGGTTGTGAGTTGGGGCAAGCAAGATGAATGAAAATTTAGCATTCACAATTTGTGTGGGCAGATACATTCATGATGGCCAGTTGAGGTGGTGATAGTGCTGGGTGAACACAAAATGCAATAAGGACTTTACAGGGTTTAGCATTTCCCACAAGGAGGGGCACAAGGGTTTAGACAGAGGTGGGAGAGACTTGATTCTGGTTGGGGCTGTTGTACTTTGACCAGGCTTTCGTGTGTCAGAGCAATGCATCGGCCGGCCGAGCCAAAAACCAACTGCTTTCTGTTGGACCCAGCGTCTTTGGGTCCTTTGCTCTGCACTGGAGGTGAGTTGTAATACATTTCTGGGAACTATCAATTGTTTATTATTAGACGTACACTTCCTTTTAAATCCCGTTTCAAGCTGTTTCACTTTTATATTCTATTTTGTCCCCTTTTCCCACCTTGCATCTTGATTACTAATTTGCTTGTCTCCAATGCTTTACAGTTACAAAGATGGAACTGAAGCTTGGGTAGACGTGGAGTTTTCTTGTGCTTTCTTACGTAATAAACTTTGACGTTGACATGTCTGGAATTCTAAGCTTGTATATCAATAAAGGTTAACTACCTTCAAAACTTTCTGCCCAAAACCGTTCAGGTACGGGCTGATTTTGGGAGTAAAGCATGGCACTCATTTATATTGGGGTTTTGGTTCATGGTCTGGTTATTCTGCACATGGCATGAATTTCATCTGAATAAAAGAAATACTCCAAAGACTGAAATTAAATCTGTCTACACTGCTGTATTTTTGCATTCCATGGCGGGTTTTGCAACAGAATTTCCTATAATTGTTCCGGTGTCATTCTGCCCGGTGATGCCATCCAACTCAACAACTTTCAAAGAAACTTTAACGTTCAGTTTTGGGCCCCTCAAGTTAGTTTGTCTCAACAGGTGGTTTTGAGTCTTTCGTGATTTTCCTGTCCAAATATCAACTGGTGCTGGTGTTGGCAAAGCATTGACATGTAGGGCACTGCAGTGTGTACTCCAAACTTTACTTAACTAGTATAGTAGTGGTCCCCAATGCAATGAAACTGTCAGAAGGCACATGGTCAGGGATAGACATAATCCATTGGAGAATATGAGCAGCATACAGCTTTGCTAGAAAGAATGGAAGGTTGCGTCCAAGTCGGGCTATATTAGAAGTAATAGACCCCATGACTGCTGTGGGCGTATGGCAAAATGGTTACCGCGCTTGACTACGAATCAAGAGATTCCAGGTTCGACCCCTGGTACGCTCGGTTTTGGATGGCTGATTCACTTCAGAGCATTTATTCCAATTATAAAAGGCATCATTAGATGCTAACGGCGTCCAAGGTCGTACCCGGATTCGAACCGGGGTTACTGGTATCAAAAACCAGGGTGATAACCACTACACTATACAACCTGTGGTGGTCTGCCCCATGTAGCTATCTATAGCAATTTTCAAAGAGGTCACCTGATGCTTACCATATCTATTGCTCCAACTCTTGCAGCATTGCTAGGTATCACCCAATTTCTGGTGCATTTTTGAAAAAGAAACCAGTTACATCTTCAGATGAGTAGGAGAAGGTGAGATACAGCATAGTTACATATTTGCATCATTCTGATTTTTTCCATGTTGTTCAAACCGACTCATACTCCTTCATCTAAGGTGTGCAATACTGCCCCTAAAACCTGTTTTGTGCATTTAGTCTTAAACCACTTTAGGAAAATAAAGATGCAATTGTAAATTGAAGAGCAAGCAGGTTTGGGTTGACTCATTAACAATACCCAAAAGACCTATCAGGTCTGAATACTTACTGTGAGATGCCCAAAGTTGGATAGCACAATTTCTGAGGAAAAAGCTTTCTTACATTTCCATCAGATTTCCCTGTTATCAGGAAGACTGGTATCAGGAATGTATCTTTCTACTTACTTAACCACATCAGGTTAAATGTACGGTGGTCCGTACGCCCCTGCAAAATTTCAAAAAACACAAAAAAAAACTGACCAATCAGAAACTGACCAATCAGAAACTGACCAATCAGAAAATGGTCAAGAAAACAGGAAAGGCCAAACCAACTTTATTTTCGCTACCTATCACAACACTTTTAATAACAGCCATGGTGTGTAATCTCGTCCCGTGGCTCTCTGCCATCAAAGTATCCAAGGAACCTTCTGCTCCCACTATATCTCTGTTTAGAGACATGATAGTGGCAGTTAAACCAACCATCCCCGATTGGGGACAATTGGTAACACAAAGGTTCCTTGGAAATTGGGAAGGGTCACGTTGTCATGGGCAAGATGTCAAAGAGACCAAACAGAGCGACACTACCAAATGAAGCAAAGTGTCAACCTGACGATAACAAAACAGAGCGACACTACCAATGAAGCAAAGTGTCAACCTGACGATAACAAAATTACCGGTTAGAAATAGACGGCAGCAACGAAAAGAAAGTCCCAAGTACTTACGGACCGAAAGGGACGGGCCTCAAAGGTTGTCCGAGTAACGCAGTTTGTAGTGGTAAGCCTTGTAGTGGGAGGTACAGTAGTAGCGGATCCGTCCGCCTGGCTGGTAGCGTCAGGAGCGTGGCTAAACATCACCCCCTTCGAGATCCATAGGTGGTAAATATGATCAGCAGCAAGAGCCGGAACAGCAAAAAAGAGGCACAGGGAAAATGCTAATGGCAGTGTTAAAAGTGCTATTCCAGTGAAAGCAGTTGAATGTGAAAATAAAGTCAGGATAGCACTTACACTGCAGCGGCAGCGTCGACGGGCCCGATACGGCAAATAGAGCCATAGCGGAGGCTCTGGACAGCGTGACTGGAACTAAAAGTGCTAGATATCACTGTTAGAGAGTGTTGGCAGCGAAAATAAAGTCGGGTTAGCACTTACAGCTATACGATGTCAATGAAGGCATATGAACGACGTTAGGCGACGATGCCGTTGGCCAGGAGAGCGGGACACGAGATATGTCCTGCTGGCAGGTCGGGTTGGCAGTGGCAAGACCTTTGACAGTATCTACCGCGGCTATCGGCTCTATGAGCGAAGCAAGAGACCGTGGCTACTGGGACTGGAGGTGGTGGGTAGCGGCGGTAGTTGGTTGGTTGGTTGGGAGTTGCGTTTCATGTTTTTTTGACCTTTTTCTGATTGGTCGGTTTCTGATTGGTCAGTTTCTGATTGGTCAGTTGTTTTTTGTGTTTTTTGAAATTTTGCAGGGGCGTACGGACCACCGTATAAATGGTTAATTTATCTCACCCAATCACTCCCAAACATACAACCGTCATCTGCCAACCAAATCTTATTGATAGTGTGCCACTGGTGTTTGAAATATGGATTTGTGGTTTCATGTTTCAGAATTGAATACAGTACACTTTTATTATCAACAATAAATACTTAGATTGGATTAGAGTGCAGTCATGCCGAGTGCACTGTGACAGGTCGGGATTGGAGTCTTTGCAGATCCTGTATTTTGCAATATATACAACTCTGGAGAAAGACTGTGAGAACATTGTTGGTGTGCAAGTGCAGGCAGGACAGCGTGGACCAATTTGTAGATGAATCACATTTAGTTTATTGAATCTACATATGCTAAAGAGATGGTACAAACCTGTGAGAGCGTTGTCAATGTGCAAGTGCAGGCAGGACAACATGGACAATTTGTAGATGAATCACAAATGGCTTTTCTCACAGGTTGGTTTCTCATGTCACATTGTCAAGAACCCTTAAATTCCAGTGCGCCTCAAATACATTGACGCATACCGTACGCATTCCTTGAAGCGTTGCTTGATTACATCAGGATCCAAATCCTTCACACTCCCCTTAATCAAGCCCAGAGCTCCCTTGAGAGGAACAAATTTTTTCTTGGCAAGAGGCTTTGTGAAGATAGCAACCAGCATTTTTCCAGTTATTGATGTCGAAATGTTTTGTTTGGTGGTGGTCAGCTCCTTCTTCAGTGTTACAAACAGCGCCAGAGTTGCCACAGTGCATGAGGGAAGGTTGGTTCTGCAGGTAACCAAGCCATAATAGAAAGTCATTCGACCAGAATTCAATTATTGAATAAAGTGATGATTTAGTGATGAGAATGCGTTGATGATGGTTTCCATTCAGATATTTGAGGACATCTTGTAGTCGTTCCCAAAGTTCCTGGTGTGGGGCAGGCTGAGAAGCAAGATTCAAAACTGCAAAGGATATTTCCAGCAACGTGTGGAGGAGCCATGGGAGCATTCACTGACGTATATGCGTAGTAAGCCCCATTTCCCTACCTTCTGTGGTCTGACAGGTCCCACCTCAAAATGCAAAAACAGTTGCCATTAGAAATTGTTTTTGACATTTGTGATCCTGCTAAACTTTTGTGCTGCCTTCCATAATTACTGCTGTTTATTGGTCCATAGTATTTTGTGAAAAACTCAACAAGTATAAGATATTAAATGGACAGTTTCACCAGTCCCAGATAGTATAGTGGCTAGTATCCGCCCCTGTCACGGGCGAGACCGGGGTTCAATTCCCCGTCTGGGAGAAAGTTTTGTTAGGAAGTCAATCAAAAGCCACACATCTCCATAATGGGGATGGTGATGTGGAGACTTTCTGTGCTGAAGGAACTTTTGACCATGCAGTGCTGTATGGCACTTGCATTGAGTGGAATGGTTGAACACTTTCCAGGCCATAATTCAACGTGGTCATTAGATGGCACATGTATTCATCGTGATGCATCCATTGTTATCTCTTGGCATATCCCAGCATAGTGCCTATTTTTTAACCCCATTGACGTTGTAAGAGAAGATTTGCAGTGTCACAATGTGGAAACCAGCAAAATGGATTTGAATACTATAAATGAGTTGTGTTGGCATGACAAGCAGCCATACATTTACTTGAGTTAGGGTTTAAGGAATGACTTTCTTCAACAGATGCCCGCTATTAGGGGGTGTCACTTGTTTGGGAAATTTTTCAGAAGAAATCATGATTGCATTTTGATTGGCTAGAGCACTTTCACAAAGATTCCTTTTCACAAAAATTATTGACAAAGAAACTGTTTGTGAAAACAATCAACTCAAACATGCCAAATGGACCAACCCTAACAACAGGATATGGTGGGTTGCGGCAACAGCTGGAACAGATGACCTTGGTAAGCGGTGTTGGTTGTAACCTGGATAACGTTGCAAGGTGGTGAGCAAAGATAGACAGTGATGAATGGCGGCGGCGACGACTCAATTACTGAAGGATGGCAGTAATTGGGGGGATTTGCCAGTGTTATAAGGAAAATCAGAGAAAATGGAGATAGCTATAGTGGTTTACTGTGATTGGTTGAGAATTGGAGAGAATGTTCAAGCGCAAGAGTAGTGGGAGCACCACCAAAGGGAGTGTCAATGAACCACAAAGCAGAGTCTTATTAGAAGATCGCAACACAGCAAACTGAAAACTGGAGAGGGTCCAAAGGATACTGAGTGTGGATCATGTGACAGTGACAACAAACTCTCCAGTGGAAATAATGCAGGGATTGAGGAGGCTGGGAGAACAGAAGACCTACCAAAAGAGCAACCCGGAAGGAAAAATGGAAAAAGAGGATAAGATGCCCAGGAAGAATCAGACAAAAGCTAGGAAAATGGTTCAGAAACTGGATGGGACAACCATTAACCCAGCTAACCCAGCACACAAAAGAGGAAGACACAATTAACATGAAGACAGATAAATTCACATTTGAACAGGTTGCAGGATATGGCCCAATACCAGAAGTAACACATGAATGCATCAAAAGATGTGGAGTCCAGAAGGCTAAAGGTATAAGGAGAATCATAATACAGACCTGGAAGGACTTAAGATACCAAGTAAAAGAAAAAGTTTGGAAGTACCGCAACGAAAAGACAATTGAATTTGAACTTACATGCGGAATCACTGAAAAAGCCAAGGCAAGAAGGAGAGAGAAAGGCTCAATTAAAGAGGGACCCAGAAACAAAACCACAGATAACAATGGAACAAGGACAACCAACAACACAAAGATCAAAAATGAAACAATATGCCAACTATGCAAAGGAGAAATGAATGCAACTGGGAGCCATAAATGCTCAGGAAGAATCAAAAAGGCGATCAAAACTTTAATTGAAGACCGAAAAGGAATTAGGAAAATGCAACCCAGCTGGACTTCAACATCAAGCAGATATATGAATGCATACACAAAAAACAAAGAGCTTGAATTCAAACCAAAAATGAACCAGGAACCCAGAAAATAAGGCCAGAAAACAGAGTACACCAGATACCCAAAGGAGGGTAGCACAAGAAGGAAAAAGAAAGGAAAAGAGGAAACTAGAAGAACTGCAAGACTTTGAAGACAGAGCATTCTGGGTGGAAGTAGACGGGAGGTCTACAAGGGGGGTTGGGGTGCTAGCTGTGCCTACAAGCCAGAATATGGAGTCGGGTACTGCTTCAGGAATGGGGGGAGGAATAGTAGGTCAGCAAGGTGTTTATTACAAAATACAGCCACACCAAACAAAAAAAAAGCTTGTGTGTGTCCAGATGAGGTGACTTGGAGGCAGAATTGGTGATAGCAAGCTTGAAATCCGTGTATTGGCAGCAGAAAATGGAGATGGGAAAAAGGCAGAAAAAAACAAACTTTCCATTTGCTTTGAAAGATTAATTGACATCTTGATTGCATCACGTCAGGAGAAACAAGGGGAATGAAAGTTAAATATATATATTGAAAATACATGTGGCAAGTTTCCGTGGTGTAGTTGGTTGTCAATATCATAGGTGCGACTCCAATAGAAGCAGCAGTAAGAGAGTCAACTGGACATGTTGTTAGAATCTGTAGGCGTGCGGAGCATGGCCTTAGAGCTCTTAGGAAACACCCCTGTGTTTCAGAGTTCTGAAGGTATAAATAGGAGGAAATGTCCTTCACCGGAAAGGGGACAAACATGCGGAGAAGTGTGCGTGTGCACGATACTTCACCCTTGTTGCTTCTGCGGAAGTAAGCTCGTGCGCGAGCGACGTCCACCGCCCCTTCCCCTGAGAGTCATAAGCTGCCTCTTAGCCATACAACATCTAGTGGCTGTGATCGTCCGGTGCTGCGTCACCTACCGATTATGATACACGTTTAAGTTCCCAGTTCTGCAAAATCAAAATTCAGGATTTCGTCAGTGCGGAGGGAAGTTTGCCCTAATTAGTATTATAAATATTAATGACTTACCAGAGTAATATGTTTCCGTGGTGTAGTTGGTTATCACACCAGTCTAACACACTGGTGGTCCCCGGTTCGAACCCGGGCGGAAACATTTTGCCCTTATGTGATTCGAAAAGATAGTGTTGGTGGATATTTTTGTCCGGCATAGATCTGGCAGTCTGCGACCGACCTCCAAGGAATACTCAAGAATTATTTAAGCTAGATAAAGGCATAATGCTGAAAACTTAAATACTAGACATGTGCCGGATTTTACCGCACATCCATCAACAATAGATAAACAATAAATAGTGATGAATTTTACAGTGTATGAGGTAAAAGTCATTATGAAATTATTTGCAATTCATATTCAAATAAAAGATCCGTCCTCTGCTTGGAAGTTCTTCAACTTCTCTTAAAAATATCCGCAAAGAAACCAACCAAGTCCCCAAAGCCGCCAAAAACCGTGTTGCCTCTTGAAAAAACCGTATTTGATGACGTGGTGCCTCTGTTTTTTCACCACGCAAGAGATTGCGGCTTGGGAAATGGTATGAAGAATATCTGAGTCAACAACGCATAACTGAAAATCACCCACTTACTTCTAAACAGGTACAAGCAAACAAGTGTCAAACCAAGATCCCAATACATTGGCTTGGCGGCTATGATCAAAGCCAACTGGCATTGTCAGTGGATTCCATGAAGCTGAAGACCAGAAGCGCTGAACTTGCCCAGCTTGCAGATGAACAATGCGATGACAGCAATGACAACAAAAAAGCAACTGCAATCAAAACGGAAGCCTTGTTAGCAGATATTCAAGAATCTGAGGTAGCAAACTTCTGGAACTCACCTCAATTGCTACACCAAACAAATTGCTGGTTCTTGAGTCGCATTAAAGTATTGTTTTTTATGATTCTCGTTCATGATGAGGTTCCTTGTGACTGTGTTAAAAGCAACAGATACACTTCCCAAAAGTTTGCTTCCTACAATTTCTAAATTGTTTGCTGTTTTTTTACAAAACCCGGCAGGTGACTGGTTTCAGCGAGTTAAGTATGTGCAGATACAAACGATCCGAAGTAAGTTGTGCTGGTAGATAGGTTTGATTGTTATAAACGTGTTTGCTTCGATGGCCAACAACTGACAATTTATTCAACTTTTCAATAACGATAAAACAAAGTAATAAATGTGAATAAATATTGACTATAAACGGCTCTAAAATACTTCTTTCCGTTGGTTTACACAACGACTCTCCACAATGGGTGTTGCTTCCACCCAATTTAACTTCTACCTATTGCACAACATAAGCAAAACAAAATAAACTGAAGAATGGTGGGGAATATGGGAGTGGGTATGTTGGACAGCAGGTAGCTTTTCTAACGGAAGTCATTAAGAGCACATTCTGAAAAATCAGAGCCATCTTGAAGTGAGATAGTTGACTCAATGGCTATTTATTCAACAGATTTTTGCGTTATGTCAGATGCAGAATACTTAGTTTATTTCTTTTCTTTGTCAGATTTTCTATCTTATTTGGACTGGCCCTGTGACCATTTCGAACTGGTCCACAGTCAACCTGCGCCATTTTCCTCCTCCTCTCTCTTTTTCTAATAGCTGAGCATTTTTAACATCAACATTAGGATTGCCCTTATTAAATGCCAGTGTTTCTTACATTTGGAGTTGAAAGACTTCCATGGCTGGTGGATTTCTGGAAGGAAAACCCAACATTGTTTCTGGCTGAAGCTCAGTGTAAATTTGAAACACACTTCCAGACAACAGTCAATGCGCAACATCAATTTGAAACACATTTCCAAACAACAGTCAATCATTGCAAAAAATTGCTTTTGAAAATTTTGAAAATTTGACAAACCAAGGTCAGCGTTGAATGGTTGGCAACTTTGGGAGATACCCTATGACGAAGGAGGGGAAATGGCATAAAAAGGGGAAAAGAAAAAATTTACATAAAAATGCTAATGTTATAAAAATGTGGCAAAGTCAGGTAATTGCACCAAGACAGATCTTTGGCACTGAACCAGCAACAAAGGAATAATTTAGGTAAAAATACCGCATGGCAGCAGAAGGAATATTGAAGCCAGTTCTGGCTCAAATGATTGTCTGCTGCCAAAAATGGCAATACAACTGGTTAGGAGCCAAATATCTCTTTTGCTGTTATTTTGCAGTGTGGTTCAAGTGTGGGTTTGTTTTTACTCGGTTGAAAATTAATTGAAGGAGCAGATATGCAAAATTTATTGGTGAAATCAGACATTATAGCTAAAAATGTTTTGCATAGGCAGGCTAGCACAGGGTGGGAATTACCCCTGCTCACTCAAACCTGAGATACAACCGTTTCCCTAATATCAACATTTTAGTGCTTGCTTGCTTTGGGGCAGCACGTCAAAGCTAGAGAACCAAAATAAAGGAATGAGACGGCAGAGCAAAAGCAGAGAACAGACAAAAGGTAGACACAAACCAGCTTAAAACAAGCATGAAATCCTTTGGCCCCCTTTTTGGCAGTCTAAAGTTAATTTGGGAGTTTAGGTCTAATGTGAGCATTTGATCCCATTAGCAGAACCAGAGTATCAAATGTAGAAAGTTGAAACTTACCACCCTTTGAAACAAACACAGCTAGATAGGCTGTGAAGCTATGGAACATAAGGCTAACAAAAAAAAAAGAAAGGCAATGAAAGTTTGAGCACATCCCTTACCTGCTTCATGTTTCCAAAACGCTGGAGAACCAACGTGAGTTGTGGAGGCTGAGTTGGGACAATACTTAAGTTCTTTTTTAGATGAAATTTGTGAGGTACTTTCCAAATGAGCCATCCCCTTATATTTTCTGAAGCCATGCAGAATTAAAAAGTGCTGTAATTTATTTTATTATTTTCCCCGATTGCAAAAAATAATTTTGCTTTTTTTCCCCCCTTCCACCCGCCAACATCACTCCAACTTGTATGGGGTGGTGGCTGCAGAATTTGGGTCATGCTGCACAGCCAATGAGCCTGCTTCCCACACGCAGAGTTTATCTGGTATATTCTATCCTCTACCCGCTAACATCGCTCTAAGCGGTGGTGCAGACGTCGGGTTATGCTGCGCAGCCGGCGAGCCCGCTTCTCTAGAGTGGCGCTCGTTGGCTTTCTCTCTAACACACACACACTCTCTATCTCTCTCTCTCTCAGTTCATTGGTGTTTCTCTCTGGATATTTGATTGCAGAAGACCTTGGAGGAACGTCTCTATTGCCGTAACTAAACTGTTAATTATTTACTCTGCTAACCATCTGCTTTAGTTTATAACAGAACTGGACTGCCCTGGATGTGTTTGCGATTGAGACGGAGTAGCTACCCATATCAATTGCAGACGGTGGGCAGCTTTGCAATCTAAGAGGCTTAGCTACCCAATTTGATCCCAAACGCTGCCTACCGCCTCAGGGCGGTCGCTTTCCGGGTGCTTGCACTTGAATGTTTGACTTTGTTGGATCGCAGACGGGGCGGGGTGGACTTGCGCTTTGTGCATCTTGACCCCGTTTCCTCCCTGGCCCCAAAATCGCCGTTATTCGTAACGCGTTGCAGCCAGGGGCGGTCGCTTTCTGGGTGCTTGCGCTTGAACGTTTGACTTTGGTGGATCGCAGACGGGGCAGGGTGGACTTGCACTTGGTGCATCTTGACCCCGTTTCCTCCCCAGCCTCAAAATCGCTGTTATTTGTAACGGGTTGCAGCTGTGGGGCGGTTGGGGCAGTTGGTTGACCAAAAGTCCCACCTGTTTTATTACCTTGTGTCTATTTTATGCAAGTGTGTTTATGTTTTGTAAAGAAGCCTACCAAATTAGTTGCTTAGGTACCCTCTTAAATTTGGGGGATCTGAGCTGTTGTACAGTACATAAATTGTTAAATAAATATTGAATTTAATAATTTGCATTCTACTGGTGTTTGTATACTATGTAGTGGAGTTGTCAATGATGCGGATGCTATACATGCGGTTCATGGCTCAATCCCCAGTGGGGTCTTTTTTGAATCCTTTATTTCTACTTTTTCCCATTGAAGGCAATGCATTTCTTTACTTTATCTTTGTCGAAAATTCTCTGTGAGTTTTGATGGTGCTTTTGCACCAAAGTTGGTGGCTGGACTTTCATGACAAAATTTAAGACAAAAAATGGGCATTTTAGAGGTCTAAAGTGGCAACTGTTTACCATTGTACTCCTGGCATAAACCTGGACTAAATTAGTTGCAAATCTGGCAACCATCTTGGTCAACAAAGAAAGTTGCCATTTGTGCACCTTAATTGGTGGTAATTTACCAACAGACATTTTAGTGAAGATGAACAATAAAGTAGCCTTTTATTTTCCCCACTACATCTACTCTCAATTTGCACCCTCAGCTCAGGCTCCCCTTCTGGCTCAAAAAGCCTAAGGAAATTTTTGCGATGATGCTCAACATCACTGGTATTATTATTATCTGTCATGGCTTGATTCTGTGGTTGGCCACATTTAAGTCAAAGTTTGATCTCAAGTATCAATACAGTGCAGAATATCATTTATTTGGAACTTAACTTAGAGTATGTGTCAAAACTATGTGCTCTTCCAATGGAGTACATTCCGATGGACATGTGCAGCCAGAGCAACAAAAGAGGTTGTTGCAAAGAATGAACACGGAATCAAAAAAGGAGTGGCACAAGTTGTTGCTATCTAAGGTGAGAACAGGGTGGGGGTACCCCTGCCCCAATGCTCCAGGGTTCAGGGCAGGGGTCAGCTCAAACCACACCCCACAAACCCCACGCTCCCTTGTATGCAAAAATGGTTAATATGAGTGACTTTTTAGTGAAAAAATTCATGACTTACAGGCTTCATAATGACAGTTTGTGGGTAGCTTGCCAGTTCTCTTCTAAATTTTTATTATTTCTGCTTTATTTACTTTATCAAAAGAATAAAAGAAAAAGTTGACAAAAATGCACACAACTCCAGAGGTAAGCCATAGCCCCAAGGGTTGCCCCTCGGGGCTCAGGGAAACCCCCAAAGATGTGAGGAACACCAGCCCCGACCTAACCCTGTCCTTTTGCACCTTATTGCTATCCCAGTATTGATTTTTGCAGTGAAGTGGCAGCTCAGGTGGGACTTGCCATCATTCATGTTGATTCAGAAACACCAGTAAGGAAGATACTGTCATCTATATCTAAACTCTTATTTTGTAGATATACTCAGTAGTACGGTGGTCCGTACGCCCCTGCAAAATTTCACAAAACACAAAAAACAACTGACCAATCAGAAACTGACCAATCAGAAACCGACCAATCAGAAAAAGGTCAAAAAAACATGAAACGCAACTCCCAACCAACCAAACAACTACCGCCGCTACCCACCACCTCCAGTCCCAGTAGCCACGGTCTCTTGCTTCGCTCATAGAGCCGATACCCGCGGCAGCTGCTGTCAAAGGTCTTGCCACTGCCAACCCGACCTGCCAGCAGGACATATCTCGTGTCCCGCTCTCCTGGCCAACGGCATCGTCGCCTAACGTCGTTCATATGCCTCCATTGACATCGTATAGCCGTCGACGCTGCCGCTGCGGTGTAAGTGCTAACCCGACTTTATTTTCGCTGCCAACACTCTCTAACAGTGATATCTAGCACTTTTAGTTCCAGTCACGCTGTCCAGAGCCTCCGCTATGGCTCTATTTGGCGTATTGGGCCTGTCGACGCTGCCGCTGCAGTGTAAGTGCTATCCGGACTTTATTTTCACATTCAACTGCTTTCACTGGAATAGCACTTTTAACACTGCCATTAGCATTTTCCCTGTGCCTCTTTTTTGCTGTTCAGGCTCTTGATGCTGCGGCTGCTGATCATATTTACCACCTATGGATCTCGAAGGGGGTGATGTTTAGCCACGCTCCTGACGCTACCAGCCAGGCGGACGGATCCGCTACTACTGTACCTCCCACTACAAGGCTTACCACTACAAACTGCGTTACTCAGACAACCTTTGAGGCCCGTCCCTTTCGGTCCGTAAGTACTTGGGACTTTCTTTTTGTTGCTGCCGTCTATTTAACTTTGTTATTGTCAGGTTGACACTTTGCTTCATTGCTAGTGACGCTCTGGTTGGTCTCTTTGGCATCTTGCCCATGACAGCGTGACCCTTCCCAATATCCAAGGAACCTTTGTGTTACCAATTGTCCCCAATCGGGGATGGTTGGTTGAACTGCCACTATCATGTCTCTAAACAGAGATATAGTGGGAGCAGAAGGTTCCTTGGATACTTTGATGGCAGAGAGCCACGGGACGAGATTACACACTATGGCTGTTATTAAATGTGTTAAATATTGGTGATGGGTAGCGAAAATAAAGTTGGTTTGGCCTTTCCTGTTTTCTTGACCATTTTCTGATTGGTCAGTTTCTGATTGGTCAGTTTCTGATTGGTCAGTTTTTTTTTTGTGTTTTGTGAAATTTTGCAGGGGCGTACGGACCACCGTACAGTAGTTAATAGACAACTTGAATGTATTCATCACTTTTCAAAAATCAGTAAAGTAAGTCTCTCTCTGCAGTTCCTTGCCTTGTTTTGTTTCAATAGGTAAGAATCTGTCATGCATGTGGCTTATTCCCTTGATTTTTGCTCACTGATAGTCCTTCCTGATGTTGTATACTGTTTGTAGTGCTGATGCTGGTTGGATTTTACATGAGCAGGAATATTCAACCATCAACAGTCTCCTGAAGTAGCTGTTTGACTCCAGCCAGCAGGATGAAACACAAGGAGCATTAAGTTGAGTACCAGTTCTAAAGAAATGTAGGGCCCTATGGTCTAGTAGTATGATTCTCGCTTTGGGTGCGAGAGGCCCCGGGTTCAATTCCCGGTGGGGCCCTTTTTCTCGTCCGCTTCCGCCTTTTCCAATCTCTTACGTGAGCTTAAGTGCCAAGCTGAGCACAAAAACGGAGCACCAAGCCGCTAAAAGCGATGAGCAGAGTGGGATTCGAACCCACGCCTATTACTAGACTGCAACTTGAGTGCAGCGCCTTAGACCGCTCGGCCATCTGCACGGTCGAATATAACAGTACGAATAGTCCTAGATAAGCCTAAGATTTTATGACCTTTCACCCCAGTTCTGCCGCGGTGCCTTCCCTCTTGATATAAGTATGATAACTCTCAGCAGCAAGCAGGAACACTAAAACGTTGACTCCAGAAGGTAACTCTCAGCACCCGTAGGTAACTCTCAGCAGCAAGGTGGAACAATAAAACGTTGACTCCAGTAGGTGCCCGAGTAGTATCGGATTTCTCGCAAGTAATTAAAACCTAATTTATTTGACTATTTGCTTTCTCCAACATCTGCCTCTTTCAAGTATCCGTTTTTCTCAAAAAGAAAAAATCTCAAGTTAAGAAAGACATGCATTGAAAGCTCATCCTTGAGCAACGGCATCTCTCAACAAGACCTCCACAACGCGATCCAAATTTCCCCCATACCGCCGAATCAAATCCAAACCCCTCTCTTCCTCGCACGCGAACCCCATCCCCCAGAGCGTTTGCAGGGATTCCTTTTCCTTGGTAACCAAAGGATGCTCCGCGTTTTCAAACTCGTGCTGCGAGTTATGAATGTCTTTGGCTGTTGCGTGGCAGCTTTCACAGAGGTCAAAGTCGGCACAGGTTTTGCACTTGAATCTGGCACCTGCAAAAGACTGTGCGTTGCATCCGTCGCAGTTGATGTTTCTCCAGCGGGGCTGTCCGTGTTCTTGAGGTTCTGGATGGTTTTGATGGTGGCGGTGCCAGTATGGATGAATCGTTGCAGGACCCATCATTGGAGCTGCACAGCCACCGCCGTAGAACCGGCGTTTGTGGAACGCACTTGCGATAGGATCAATTCCACATGCACCACGCTTGGATGACGACGAACTGCTGTCACCGCCACAACCTGTCGATTCTGCTTGACTGGCAGTGAAATGATTCTGGGCTTCTGCTGCCATCTTTTCCAGGATGGGCCCAATCTTGGAATCTTTGATTTCTTGATTGAGCTCCGACACCATTGGTTCAAGCTTTTCAAACAACTCTTTGAAGGGGTCGCAACGCTGCGAGGGTGAAGGTCCCTCGCTGCCGGTGCCATGGAGAGGCTCCTTTCCCTTCGATCCCTGTGATTCCGACGCGTGATTCTCCGAGGTAGTGGAGGAACGAACTTGGACAGTGAATCTGGTTGGCTTTTCCGGTTGTGAAAACAAGTCAACCAATTCTTGGTCAGTGTCTAGCACGATCGTGTCTCCGTCGGAGTCGGTGTAGCTGACGCTGATGGATGAAGAATCTGGAACGGCGAATAACACTCGGATCTGGCAGATTCATGGTTCATCAGTTGAGTTTACGTGATCAAACAACAGTTCAAATTACCTTGGATTCAAAGGCATCCCAAGACGATTGCTCCGCTTCCGAGAGCACAACGATGCGCAAGGAGCCATTAGAGGAAATCTTGACGGCGACAGTGGATGGTTCAGGGCTTTCGGTTGTCATTTGTTTGTTCAGTTGTTCTCAATTTATATTCTGTTTTCTGCTCAACTGTCTATCAAAACCTTGCCTATTTATATCTTTTTCCAAGATTCTGTACGCGCGTTATTCCCTGGAATTTCGTGGAAGGCCACGTAATAATAGCATTTGAAATCCGGTTTGAAATCGCCTAAAAAAAAGATTTTCTCATGATTCCGTGCCACCACATAAATAGAGACAGTGCCGCGCAATCCATGGACGAAAAAAAAGAAATCGACGATATTATACCAAGACCAAGTTAACACCATGGAACTCTACCAAGTTGGAAAACAATGCGCAAGACCAGATTGCAAACAACTGGACTACTTACCTTATCATTGCCAGCTGTGTGCAAGTGATTATTGTGCAGAACACAAAGGTGAAACTGAAAAAGTGTTTTTTTTTTGTGGAATCTCACCTCCTTGTTAACGGTGAATCTTGTTTTACTTGTACCAGACTTTAAAGATCATTTGGGTTGTTCTCCTCCATCAAGTGCGACCCCATCAAAGTGTCCTGAATGTCATCAACCAGTGAATGGAACAAGCATCTACCGATCTGAAGCAGAAAACGATGAAATAGTCCAGATGCATATACAGAATGGTTGTTTAACTCTACAACAAGAGGCAAGAATCAAGAAGCAGGCCAAACGCTGCGCAGCACAGGGGTGCCGGAAAGATTATTTGGTTGGCTGCAATGGATGTAAAGGAATGTATTGTGTGGCGCATCGTGTTCGCGAGACGCATGGATGTGGGACTGGAATTCCAAATACACTGACTACAGGTGGGAGAACAGATATTGCAAATATCAGGCGAGTCGGATATGAAGCTCAGAGTCAGAAGCTTCGGGCATGAGAGGTGTCAATTGTGTCCATTGAAAATAAAAGCATCTGCATATTCAAAATAATTGAAAACAAATACACATTATTATGTCCACTGTCAACCACAACAATTGGTTTGAACTACTATTTTTTGATGCATCCCAAGAGCTGTTTAATTTAAGAAGCATGCTTTCTTTTGACAGGCACTGGATTGAACGGAACTGCTTGCCTTGGGCCAAAACACACCTGGCTCGCAAGATCAAATCGATCAAAGCAGGAAACGGCTTTGTGATTACAAGCGTCGTTAACGTGGAAGGACAAGCAGATATCAACCAAAGAAAAGGGAAGCTGATCACAGTATATGACCTGCAGTTTGTCGTTACCTGGAAAGGTGTGGACTATGTTTGCAAAGCCGCTCGGATATTAAAACCTGGGATGTGCTGAAACAGGAACCGATTCCATGGGATCTCCAGCTTCAGGTCAAATAAGTATTGTCGACTTTATGCATGACACTGACATGGACGAATTGGAGGTAATGATGTCAACAGCTTTTTGCCACGTCTGATTTTCTCTTGCACATAGTATTACATCACTGTCGATAATAAACAACAGCAAAGTTCTGCTTCCAAAGAAGTTGAAAAGCATGTCATTGGAAAGTTGAAGGATATTTTGAACACGTTTTCAACAGACATGTTGAATGGTATTGACCTGGAATATTGTAATGCCAACCAATGTTAACTCTTCCAGAAAACAGAAAATTCAAAGAACTTGTTGAATGAAGTGCAGCCCAGTGTATCTAATGCCGGTACTCCTGCGGATGTGCCTAGTTCCCCAGTGCAAACCCCTAAAAGCCAAGTCAAGGCGGCCCCGACAACAAGCCCATCAGCAGCGGCAACATCGGCACTCCCACCGAAAAAAACGAGAACTACAACTATAGGAGTAGAAAGTCAATTTCTTTGCACTGCCAGTGATATTTACGACACATTTTTGAATCCCGAACGCGTAAAAGTCTGGAGCAAAGACAGCAAGGTTGCCTTTATGGCGAAACCGGGAAAAGAGTATTCGCTCTTTGGTGGAAATGTCACTGGTCGATTTTGTGAGATGGTGTGAATTTTTGTGTGGTTGTTGCCCTCAGTCATTCATCTCCGAACTCGATGTTTCTTTACAGAATCCATGCAACAAAATTGTGTTTACTTGGAGGCTGAAAAGCTGGCCAGAAAGCTACAAATCCAATTTGGTCACGATATCAATGGACGAATTCGATGATGCAGTTCGAGTTCGAGTCAAACAAGAAGACGTTCCAGTGGATGAAGTGGAGGCAATTAAGCGTAACTGGGAGGCGTACTATTTTGCGCCTATTCGAACCTCTTTGGAGTTGAGTCTCTTTTTAAGTTGATGCGTGATTTCTCTTTGAGTTGACAGAAAGACTATTTCGTTCCACCACAGCCGTCTGGCGTCAGTTCCCAAAGTAACGAAAGTTGTGGATCATCGGTTCAGGTATCCTGGATTCCAAGAGCGGACTGACGGGAGCGCCCCTGGCGGGTTGAGTAAAACCGTGTGGGACCAGAAGGATGGCGGGTTCTCGAGCATCGGCACCATTGGGGTTGTTGGGCTTGTTGGAGCCGTTCTTGCGTTCGTGCTTTATTTTTCGACGCAGCAATAAATAATAATAAATAAAAATGTTGACAACTGCCGACACGTACTTGCGCAAGACGCGCGCCGGCGACGCGGCCGGGCGGCAGCGGCTCCTCGGCGAAGTAGCGCAGCTGCCGCTGGGCGTCGGCGCCGGCGTGGCGGCGCAGCTTGCGGCGGGCGTTGCGGGCGACGCGCTCGCGGCCGACGTGCTCGCGCTGCCGGCGCCGGCGCGCGACGGGCTTGCGCGCGCGCTCGTTGCGGCGTCGGTGGCGGACCGCCGCAGCGCCGCCGCCGTCGATGCGCTCGTGGCCGCCGGCGCCGTCGCCGCCGTTGCCCGCGCCGCCACGCGCATCGCGCCGGCGACTGCCGCCGACGCCGACGCGCTGCGCATGCGCGTGTTTGCGCTGCTGGACGTGCTGACTAAGCCGGGCGGCGCGCCGGCGAACGGCGACGGCGACGACGACGCTGCGGTTCTGGACGCGCTCAGAAACGCGAAAGCCCATCCGGAAAGCAACCCAGTTGCGAGCAACATCGCTCTGCTGGTCAAGCACACGGCCACTCCCCTCACTGCCGCTTCCGTCTCAGAGCTCGTAGAGTTTCTATTCTCAAACCTCACTACTCGCTCGCACGAACGCCTCATGATGATTGTCGTTTCCTGTGCATCCATCTGTGGAGACCAGTTTATGGGCCAGCTGAAGGGAAAAGTCGAAAACTCCATGAAAGATTCGAATCGGCTGGATACGCTCTTTGGGCTTGGTGCCTTGTTTGTCATTGAAAAACTGGGTGCAGACTCTAGCGCGTCAAAAGAGTATTATCACTTCTGGCTCTCAAAGCAAATTGCTGCATCAAGTCGGCGAATCCAGCAGTTTTTGTTGGCTTTGTTCGAGACCACATTTAGTAAATCGCCTTCAGATTTCAACTGCTCCACTGTGCTTTCTATTCGGAATCATGCTATCTTTAAGCAACTGCTCTCTGAAATAAAAAGTCATTTATCCGAAGCCAAAGATATCGAGGAGAGAAAACTTGTCGAACTAGGTGTCCTTTCAGCAACAACTGATAAACGGAAAACCAATTTTGATGCGTTGATGAAGGATTTTGTTTCTACTGGAAACGTTCCCAAGAGTTTGTTTATGGAGATGTTGATAAACGATTCTTGGTTTGTGTTTCTATAGTGTCACCGCCACAGGCGGAGCTCTACCACCGAAGGCGGTCTGCTTTTCCTGCATTCTTTTGCCGTTTTCTGTATGTGTTTTACTTATTTTCTCTCTAACATTTTACTTTCCACTTGTATCATCTCAGGTACAAGACTCAATTTCTCCCACGTCTCGTGAAGAGAGTTGACGGAGACTCGGATCAACAGTGGAAGCACCAGCAGGCTTTATTCAATCTGTTGCAAAAAAGCGGACGAGTTCCATCGTCATTTCTGACATCTCGAGCAAATGCCATAATCGAAAGTATCCAAACTATTGGAGAGATTCCATTGTCTCTGCAAGATTTAGACACCCTTCAACTCCGCATGACAAATGCCTTGGATGTACTCGTCCAACTGGAAGAAACCGCAGATCATGCCATTGAAAAAGATTGTTTGGAATCCATATATTCCCTCTTCAAGCAGATCAATCGACTCTTTAAAACTCCAGCACTGTATCTTAATGGCGTTCGGTTCTCTGTTGATGATTTTGGAACTCTCGAATCATACCAGCTTTTTTGCAATTCAGCGACAATTGCCGTCGTGGACACTTTTCTGCAATCATGCACAAAATTTACACAGTTTACAATGGCAGTAGACAATCGTCTTGGCGAAATTATACACGGATTTGTTCTTCATCTTCCAACTACAATCCCAACTTTGGTCCTTCGAATCTCTTCCCTATTGTACGGCTCTGCAGAACTGTCGCGCACGCTCTCAATTCTATTATCACGGATCGTTTATCATGTTTGCGTCTGGTTACCGGCATCCTTGTACACCAATTCATTGAAATCGGCAGTAGCAGAACTTGCTCCTGACGACGACGATAAGACCCCGATTCCTTCAGCTTCATCTCCGGATTCCTTTTTCCTAATTTTCTTCAAAAAGTACACTCGAGTATCGTGCCCGCCACACATGGATGCAGTTGTTGACACAATTGTAAAATTCATAGAAACACGGCATTGGTCTTTTTTAAATCAAGAAGAAGGACCATTGGCGAGGAAGAGGGATATTGACGCAAAAGAATCGGCATTCTTGAACAGTATTTTAGAAAACCCTCTGTTGCCGTCCTTGGTGAGAAGAAGGGAATGGGTAACGAGTCGGCAAAAGTGGATATCAGATTCGGTTAAAGTTATTCCATTAGCCGTTGGAATGAGCTTGTATGATTGGGTTTTGTGGGAAGTATCTTGTCCTGCGAGTGTTGATGTGTTTAGGAGGGCTCGGTACGTGCAACGGAACTTCAGCGTATTACTTGAGATGAGCAGTCGTTTGGCGTGTGCGCTTGCAGATGTATTGCGTGGCATCTGCGATGCTCTAAAGCTATCGAATGAAACTCAACAACCAGGACTGGAAATATCGGCATCAGCAACAAGAGAGACGGAAGGTCTTTTGGCTGTTTGTAGTACAGTTTCCAAACTCCTTGCCGTGGATCCAATGAGAGAATGGACTGAAGCTGATGTTACAACTGTATTTTCCTTTGTGGACACAGCAGCAAATTTCCAGAGTGTATTTAATGTTGTTGGACTGTTGCCGCTTTGGATATTGCAGAGTTCAAAAGGGGTTGATGATGCTAGCATGAGATTTTGGGAAGCAAAGTTTGTTGAATTGGAATCCGCAGTTTCTTGGAGCGTGCTGTCGGATGCTTCCATCTTGTTATTTCAAGGGGCTTTGGAGTGGAGGAAATCTTTGGAATCCGCCGTTGTTGTTTTGGAGGTAAGGGGTTGTAGCGTTCGCATGAGGTTTATGGGGTTATGTGGTGACTCTAAAAGATTTTTTCTTTCAGCGCTTCATGTCATGCTGTCCGACAGTAGCAGCGTTTCTTCTCGCATCCCCGTCATCGGATTGGTATGAGGGTATTCTTGAGATTCTACAACTCATGCCTGAAGGCATTGTGGGGCTTCTTAAAACTGATCGGTAAGTACATGAGTTTGATGTTTTTGGAAAAAAAAAATTCAAACAGAAAGAAAATAGAATCTTGGCACCATTCAGAAATTACCCAGAGTTGATATCGAAATCGATCGTTATTAATGCAGTTTCGAATGGATCTAATATCCAAGGAAAGCCGTTGGATGATGACGTGATTTCGTCAAGGATGATTGTGTCTGCTGCAACAACACTCTTGAATAACTTGAATGAGTACTCCAACATTGGGGTTTGGGATCCGCAGACAGAAGCGATAGTAGCCGGATATGTCGAGAAATTAGTTGTTCTTGCATTGGTGGAAAAAGAATAATATGATAGTATATTAACAGAACCAAGTCCGCAAATTTTCCCTTTCAAAAATGGATGTTACAAGAGCCGAACTAGTTCCGATTGAGTTCACCGACTTATGGAATCCTGATGGCTGGATCTACGACACGCACGGCACCCTGGATTGCAAAGAATTCAACTCGACAGTATCGTGCTATGCAGCCTTGTTTCAAGCTCACGACAATGTCAACTATGCCGTGTACCTCCTCGAAAATAACCGAATTCCTGTTGGCTCTATTGAATACGGAAAAAAGACTCGAGTTAGTCGCAATGCGCTCGCTGGGTATCATATGGATATGTACGAGATGGGAGGCTCCTCGTACTCACCCAACAAAGACAAGAGTATCTCGATATACAACCCAAACAGCCCAAAATATTTGATGGGCCGCCGAGTTCTTCTGGATGGGTGGAAGTCTTCCTATTTGGCCCATGGCGTCATTGGATGGAGTCATGTAATGAAACCCGACCAGTTGGAAACCGTTCAGAAAATGAACTTTACGAAAGCACATGTGAAGGAAGACGGTGTTGCCATATTCGGAAGGTTTACAAACGTGACTGGGAGTATTCTAGTATCGCGCCACCGCTTTGCCAAAGATCCGCTCACCATTTCTGTGAATTTAACGGGTCTCGCGCCCAACTCTGTGGTCAAAGTTGGGGTTCAAACTTTTGGTATTGCGAACAAGAGGGAATGGATGGCACTTCGTGTTTCGGATGAAGCGACTTGCGCATCGACTCTTGCTACTTTTCATGTTAATTCGAAAGGGAATATTCAATGCATGGTATCACTTTCTACTTCATTGGTTCACGTCCAAAGTTTGTTTGGGAAATCGCTTGTGTTGATGGATGCAAGTGTGGACAATTGTGTTGGAAGTCAGGTGAAGCCTGCCGGCCCTTTATATGTATATCCGCGTTCAGTGCTTTTCTTTTAATACTATTAAATAGATTCTTGGTGCCGGTATTGTGGCTATTCAAGATAGATCTGTATCCCTTCGTCAAAAGGATGTTTGTGTTGGGTATGAAACCCTTTACGCAACCAACCACGAGGCTATTCTGCAAATTATGTCGGAAAACGGTGTCAATTTAGTTCGCGTAGTCGTGCTTCTGACTTTCATTTGGGTTTGGTTGAAGCGGTATGCGATTCGACATCGATACCTCCGATTTGTGGGGATTTCACGATTTGAAGAAAAGGGTGATTCTGCTGCTTGATCAGCACAAAATCTATCCTGCGCATATATATTAAAATCATATCATATATGCACTCTGATTTTTTATTCAATAGAAACGAAGTTGATAACAGGATGTTAAAAGAACCGAGGAAGAATCTTAGATGCAGTTTCCATAGATAACACCACCGTAGTTGTTTCCAGCAACTGGGGTACACTTGAATCCAGTGTGGCAGATTGGGCCAGAGATCTGCACGCTGCTTGGAACAGATGGAAGAGACGCGCTCAAGACATCAGAGGAGGCATCTCCGGCACAGTATTCTCCATACGCGGCAATTGGTCTGCAGATACCCTGCACGCCAGCCTTGGGTTGGTCGGCGAAGGAGTAGTGCCAACAGTCAATAGTTTCGTAACAGTCGCTCTTGGCTTTGCAAGGAGAGCCTGGACGACCACCGTCTGGGGAGCAGTTGGGACCGTTGCAGACAGGTGCAGCAGAGACGGAGATGGCTGTGAAGGCAAGAATAGCAGTGAATTGCATCTTTGGTTATTCAAGTTGTGTTTGATGGGATTGAAAGGCAGGGAATCAATTGCCTTTTATGGAAATTTGTTATCAACCAGTGTGCGACAGGCGAAAAAAGGGTTTCGCTGGGGCTGGTCTCTGCATTTCGCTTATCGAATAATTGCGAGAACTTTGAGTGATACCAGTGTTTCGGCTTGGAATGTGGCTGGTTGTGCTGGACCAAAACCCCAAAAAAGGGTTGTGGGCTTGAATCCCATTTGCCCTATCTTGACATTTGCGTTGATCAGTGTACAGTTCGTGTGTATAGCAGGTGGTTGGATCACCGTTGGCTTTGCATTCCAACAACGAGACTTGGTGTGCACATCAAATGCAGTATACATCCGGCATATACATTTCTTGGATTCTGGCACATGCGCATTTCAATTTCAACCCTGTTTTGTCTCGTGTCTTGATTCAATCGTGTCAACCAGCCCCAGTTCAAGCCTGTGAGCGTTATCCCGCGTTATCACTCAGAACAACGTGTTTAATCACTTTTGTTATCAATATCATCAATTCTTTTCTGAAAAGTATAAAATGGCGCAGGTCACTTCCCAGAAATTCACTTATACCACCAACTAAAACCAAAGATGCAATTCACTGCCATTCTTGCCTTTGCTGCCATCACCGTCTCTGCTGCCTGCACCGGTCCCAACTGTTCCCCAGACGGCGGTCGTCCAGGCTCTCCATGCAAAGCCAAGAGCGACTGTTACGAAACCATTGACTGCTGGCACTACTCCTTCGCCGACCAACCCAAGGCTGGCGTGCAGGGTATTTGCAGACCAATTGCCGCCTATGGAGAATACTGTGCCGGAGATGCCTCCTCTGATGTCTTGAGCGCGTCTCTTCCATCTGTTCCAAGCAGCGTGCAGATCTCTGGCCCAATCTGCCACATTGGATTCAAGTGCATTCCAGTTGCTGGAAACAACTACGGCGGTGTTATCTATGGAAACTGTCTCTAAACCTGTTGCTGGAGCAGCTCATGCGGGATTCTTCCTCTATTCCTTTAACTCCCTGTTGTGCATATGTATTCATTTCTATTCTTCAATAAAAGGCGGAGTACATATATAATTTGGAATTATGTCTGGATTGGATAAGTGTGATTTTTGAATTGATTGGACTTTTTCGGAATCAAACACAATCAAACACTTACTCAACAAGCCAGTACCAAAGTGATGAAAACGATTCTCCGAAACGGGGAATTGAACCCCGGTCGCCGCCGTGAGAGGGCGGAATCTTAGCCACTAGACGATTTCGGATCCTACCCCCGTGGAACAATATAATTGTATAGAGTTTATTTGAGATTAGAATTGTAGAATTGTAATGTTTTATTTTTCTCCATATAGTTTCAGACTTCTGAAGGTATAAGTAGGAGGAAGATGTTTGAGAAGAGGGATAAACATGTGGAGAAGTGTGTGTGTGTGTGTGTGTGTGTGTGTGTGTGTGTGTGTGTGTCTGTGACTGTGTCACCCTTGTCGCTTCTGCAGAAGTAAGCTAGAGTGACGTCCAACACCCCTTTCCCTAAGAGTCATAAGCTGCCTCTCTTAGCCAGACTAAGGTGCGAACGGAATGGTGTTGGGGTTGGGTGGCAGTTTCCCTGAGACGTTGGGGGTTCGGGGAAACTAGAGGGTAATCCCTAAGGGTTTCTAGCAAGGCTTAGCCCCTGGAATTCCTCAGGGGTGCCCTGCAGGATTCCCTGTGGCTATCTTGGTTTCAACAGATTACTAACATCACAAGAAACAAACAACAAACAATTTTAATCTGGAAGATGAGAAAAAAAACACATTGATCTATTTATTCAAGTTCGTTTGTTTTTAACAAAGAGGTTAAAGAGAATAAAGCGGCTCGGTCCGTAATTTAATTTGTGTGAGGTTAGCAACAACAAAGAACACTTTTGGAAACTCTTCTCACTTGCCACCATAAGACTTTATAATCTGATAATCTTTCATTCTTTTGTTGACTGTTTTGTGCCAGGCACCCATCTTTTTAAGGACAATATTGTGGGTATCTATGGCTGGATCGTTGGCTCTGTTTGTCACTGGAGTCACAAAACTCCCATTGACACATCAATTGAGGCATAAACCTTTAAGTGAAATAAAGGGCTCATATACCATGCCGGTCCAGCCCAACTTGAATATTTTCTGCATTAGAAATGATTGGCTCTAGTGGTTGGCAATGATTTCATTGGCCAGAGTGAAAGGAAAGGATTTCATTGGTCAATGTAAAATTGAGCAATCTGATTGGTCCACCCAACTGAAACCGGAATGGGCAATGAGCCAAAAGATGAACTTTTTTGAGGGATATATGAAGATTTGCAGCAGCCAGCTCTTGCCAGACATCTATGCAAAACACCAAACTGGCAATCAAACGCTGTTGATCCTTGTGCAACGCGTTTCTGGGACATGTATCTTGCAGCTATGCTGGAGAAGGATGTCATACTGCAGTTGTTGGATGGTGTTTTTTTACTGGTTTTTTCGATTTGATACTTGTTCTATTCTGTTTCAATAAAACCCACACAGTTTACATAGTTCCGCGTCAATAATCAAAGAAAATTGTGCGTTTGAAGTGCCAGGAGCTGCTCCATGAGATAGCGTCTATGGCATCATCAGATGATCAGCCAATAAAAGATACAAGCCATCTTTTAAGCCCTGTAAATGTTGGAATTTGATTTATCACTCCGTTTTTGTGCATGGCTGTTGGATCATTTTTTAATGGTGTTTCAAAACAGCAGCCAAATCAATTTGTGAGATTTACAAAGTTTTCAAAATTCACACATGCCAAAAGCGATCAAGCTTAAATGGTCTGCCGAGCTTGATGCTGCTTTGAACCAAGCTGGCATAATTGAAAAAGGTCCACGGTCGAGAACCAACTCCTGACAATGTCGACCAACCAATTGAGAGTGACGCCACTGGGCAGCTTGTCAAAGTCCACAAGACATCTCTCAAAAAAAACTTAAAGGACCACTTGGAGTATCTTCAGCTGATATTGTACATTTATGTTTAATTCAGCAAGATAACGGCTACTTATATAGGATCTTCTATTAACTCCTTGTTGGCGGCCTCAAGTTCGAAACGGGTTTTGTTGGGCTCAAACGGGCAGCCCCTCGGTTTAGGCAGGCTTGGCGTTGACAAATTCCATTACTTGTTGACTGGAAAACTCCCTCCTCAAAAGAAACCCCTGCCACCGAAGGTTCTGCCTCCCTCCATCAATGACGCACTCTGACAATCAAGACACAAGTTTTGACCAACTCTACCGAGTGATTCCTCTGGAGGAATCATACTTAATTCAAGTATCCATTATTGCAGGCCACACTGCCAAATTTGCAGTTGCAGTAGATGCTTTATTGTTACTGCGGATGCGATTCAAGATGTTGTTGTTGTTGCAAAAGATGACATTAGAGGTCGGCAGATATTGCCGGTGTTTCAAGGTTTTGGTTTTGACTTTGCTTTGAAAACAGGCAGTCAGGTGTTTTGGGCTGTTTGCAGTTATTGCGCACGCAATCCCAAACTGGACTTTGCGCAAAAAAAGAACGCGCAAAAAATGGAGATGAAAAGATGCGTCGACCAATCACATCGCAGCAGCCAACCAACCGACCTACAATTAGCTGCCCGGAGTGCAACAGCAACCAGCAATATACAGAGTTAACTGATATGCAAACTGCACTCCGTCCAGTTGAGCGCCGGCTCCAATCAACGGCACATAGATCATGGTGTTAGTGGCAGTACGTTATACTGGAAACGATCAGGGAAACAATGCAAAGTAAACGAAACAACAGCCAATGTTAACTTTTATTCTGTGTGACTGTCAAATAAAAAAGTGTCGCCCAAGAGCATCGTCGCTTCCGATCCATGTCAACTCTGACTTGGACTTGGAGAACATACGCGCCAATTGTGCTGGCTTCAACCCCATGAAATAGTACATGTAAAAAAAATATGCCTTTACCACCGTGGTGGTTCTCGACAACGCCCCTAATGTCCATCAGCCAGCTGCGCGGGTAAGTTGGTCAAGGATTTCTCATTTCGTAAAAATCCAATTTCGAAAAAAACAAACAATAGTGGTTTTGAAAACCAAGTTTAAAATAAAAGATGCTGCCGAAAACTGGAAAGAAACTGACAGAACAAGCTGTGCTGGTGCTTGAAGCTTTCTAGGTGTTCTGACATGTTTGTCAAGGTCAACGCGGATGTGAGCAAGGTTGCGATCACTCACTTGTGTCAACCGAAATCTTCATCTGAAGTGGTCAGAGTCCACATCTCTGCCAAAGATCAAGGCTCTCCATTTGTGAGATTTTCGAAAGCTTTGCCACGTACTGCGGAAACATCAGGACTGTAGCCAAGGTCTGAGAGCCATGTGACAGCGGGAGTGAAGAACTGCGGAAGATTTGGCCACCAGGTGCTGACTGTTGCAGAATCATCATACTCCATAAGGAGTGTATGCATGAGGGCAAGTAGCTCTGGTGGGTGGGCCATGATTGTTGTGGGAAGACTGTTTTTATCTTTATTTTTAGCGAAAACACATCCGAAAACGTGCCTCCACCCACGTTTTCCTGTCCTCACACAAAAAGGACCGAGTTTTCAGAAGTTTTGAGGTTTGGATGGTTTTCAGTTTGTTTTCGATGTTTTGGCTGTTTTCAAATTGTATATCTGCCGAGAAATCCCAAAACCACCGAAAACAGGTGTTTTCAATCAAAACACTCCAAAACTTTGAAAACCAGCAATATCTGCCGACCTCTATTAACAACTTTTAAAGAAATGAATAAATACGTTTTTTCTCATCTTCCTAACAACAACTAAATATACATTGCAGAAAACAATGTCCTTGTGTTTTTGCGATTTTTCCCAGGCATTGGGGGCTCCTTGTTTCAGGTATTGAGGAATAGAGTCAGAATTGTTGAGAGTGGAATTTCTAGTTGGACAATGGGTTGATCCTTTTTGACAGACAGACAGTTGCAGTGTAAAACGGTATGAGAAACTTCTTCATCTGCTCAAAGACAAGAAAATCTCCAAGTTTGAATGACATGTGCTGGTGTGACTGGAAAGCGGCGCAGTACTTGGGACGGGATTGCGGCTTAACGTCCCATAAAATTGCATTCAGAGGGTCCCAAACGCAAAAAAGTGGTTCTGGCCTTTCAGAACAGGAGTTCCACCAAAGTTTCACAGATTGAAAAATTATGATGAATGGGATGTTTCTTTGCATTTCACACTTACTCCAATTTGGCTTGCGGCGTGGGGTAGTTTGCAAGCATGTGTGCAACTTCTTGAAACCAGAAGGGAAATGACAAATAATCAAACCACACATGTGAGCAAAAATAATTCACTTTCTTAAAAAGAAGATGTGTGTCATTTGGTATTACAGAGGTCTTTGAGGACAATGATGCTGGGACAATGTCCTGAACTTCCTGTGAGCCACCTCCAATAGCTCCAGCTAATGTTTTGATAGTCTCAAGCAATCCAGGATTGATCCATAAATAAAGGATTAGAACGCTGAAACATTAAAACCTTTACTTTACCTTTTCACATGTTTGATCCTGAAGATTGTCAGCAGTGTCGGCTTGCGTGTCGGCAGTATCATTTGTTTCATCTTTGCTGTCATAGTCAAAGTTGTCACCGCCATCTCCACTAAAGATATGTTATAAATACATGTGATGAAGTTTCGAACATGTCAGGTAGGTGCCAGTCAGACTCTGTTGAGGGTGGGGTCAGATTGCAACAAAATGCCCAGGATTTCTGGTCTCCTCAGAATTAAGGTTGTAGAAACTCACGTTTCAAAACGTGAGTGATTAAACATTTTCTTCCAAAAAAAACCCCAACGTGTCGTTGGCGAAACCAGTTGGAGTATTTGGGATTATTTCTCCATGTTTTAATAACTACACTACCGTGAAAGAAGAAACAAACATATTATTGTTTGATGCACTGTCCAGGGTGAAGGATTTAAGTTTTTTCAGGATGTCAAGTGATATGAGTTTGACAATCAACTGAGAGCCCATGTTCATTGCACTGTCATCAATAAACATTTATTCAGTATGTTATATGTCATTTTCAGCAGCATCAGATAAGAAGTAAGTTCCCAGACCAAGCTAAATAAAAATAAAAAAGTTGTTAGTGATGAATGCTTGAATGACAAAATGGAATCCTGTTTAGCCTTAAGTCCAATCAGTCAGGTTTCATGGGCTACAAGAAGGTAGACATTGGAACAAAATTTTGAGAAGGTGGTTTTGGGCTGATATGGAATGCAGCATTTTCTGATTGGTATGCTCAAAAATAGTAGGAAGAGTAGCCTCCTCTCAAAAGATGGTTGAGTCCAGTTTCTCAATGCCTTCATTGCAAACTGAAGTGGTTCTCAAGAACTCTTTTTGACAGTTGTCCTGGGTTACATTAATTGTCAAAAGATATGACAACCTGAGATATCATGAGAAGGACATAGCCCTGCCTCAGGGCTGTTTCCAAAATCATCATAGGCCATACTTCACACACTTACAGATTCTAATAATTGCTTTGAAACATTTTGCATTTTGGAAAATTTGTCCACTGTACAACAAGGGCCAATAACAGAATTGAATGATACAGAGGAACAATGCATGTCAGTGGACCACATCCATTACAAAACAGAAGTGGAGACCCTTTCTCCAGGGACTCTACACATTCTCTATCCTTAATTAATTAATTTGAAGAAGCCGAAGACAACGTGGCCGAGCGGTTAGACTAGAAATCTACTTCCCTCTGGGAGCGCAGGTTCAAATCCTGCCGTTGTCGACCCTTGTACGTTTTAGAATTTCATAAGCACAGTCGCAATTTAGAATTTCATTGACCCAGTTTTCAACATATTACACATAATCTGATATTTTATGCGATAGACACACAATGACCACTTAAAAGAATATTGCCTCTTAGAGACAGTTTCCGTAGATTGTAACTGGAATACCCTTGAATCCAGTCTCTAAGCCAGCTGCATGGATTAGTACCTGACTTGAATATTCTTTTGTTCTTTTATGCGTCCCACTTCCTTGTGTCTATAAAATAAAGGGAGTACGTAAATATTTCATATATGCGATTGAGTGGTTGGCAAGAGAGAGACAAAATGAAGTCAGGAATGCATTGTGGCTATTCACTGTTGACGTGTAATGGGTGAAAAAAATACAAGGGAATGCGACTTGGATTGTGACCCCTACGCGATTTGAACGCGCAACCTTTCGCTTTGGAGACGAACGCGCTACCGTTGCGCCAAGGAGTCATGATATCATAGGATCACGTTGCTGTAATTGATGACGTTTTATTGACAGACATACCTGCAGCCATGATTTTTTTTTTTTTGCAAGTGTCATCAACGGTTATGTCATGTGACCAAAGGAAGTTTTTTATTTTTTTGTTCATCGATTACCACCCAAAGATTCCAGTTGAGTTAAAAAGGCCTTGGCCGTAACAATCTCCGTTGATCCATAAGTAATTCTCTTTTTTTGCTGCGAGCGTTGAGCATAGTCCTGCAGATTCTGATATTCCAAGTAATTCCCACCCCCAATCACAAAAACAACGGCGTTTTGGTACCCTGCCTTTCCTGGTCCACCAACAGCGGGCTTTGATGGACTTGGCTTTCCAGCCAACGCGCGACTCGCTTTTGGGTCCAACAGCAAGTATTCATCCGCATCAGTTCCAGCAGTATTACCTTCCATAATGGATTCAACGATTCGAGTTGAGGCCAAGTCTTTACGGGTAGGCAACAAGTTTCGGACGTTGGAGATGATCGAATCCAGCCCACCACTTACTCCGGCACTATCTAAAGTTCCACGGAGCTAAGTTGAAAAGTTAGAATGAAGCTATCCGTTTGATCATTTTTTCAACCTTGGTGGTAAAAGTTCCAATAAAATCACTTGAATTGGCTGATGTGGTGGCATTCGCGCTGGTGCCTCCGATCGTTGAGGCGGCTGCCATCTTGATAAACGATTTCACACTCTTTAAGTAAGATAAAGCTCCCAGCGAAACTCCCGCTGTGACCAACGCTTCTTCATATTCAGTCATGTCCTCTTTAGGAATGTCTTCGCGCGAAAGGTAAAAGACCAGGAAAAATCTGTGTTTGTCTTCAGCTTTTTTTTCAGCATCGCGAAGAGTTTCCAAGACTGTGGCTTTGTTCTATGTTGTATTAGATATGTCAATTCAACCAAAAAAAAGTAACCCCAACCTGTTTTCCCATAGCTTCTTCAATCGCAAAAAAAGCATCGAGTTTGCGATCATTAATAATCTGGAACAATGCGGTCGCGATATTCATGTGCATGTCAAGAGTGCGCTTTCGATCAGTGAGTTCTGGTAAAGCAGTCAAAGCGTACTTCAAGGTCTCGGCATTAGAACTATGCAGAAACCAATTGAGCATACATCTGGGGATTCATTCCTTTCAACATGGACTCACTTTGGATCCACGTCTTCCAATGAAGTCAGGCCAGACGACTTTGTCACCTCGTCAACATCCTTCTTGTATCGTGTGATTTCAGAGTTGACATCATCTACATAAAATAAGAAAACGTAATATTTAGCCCTTGATCCAATGAAATCAGAAACCCCCATACCAGCAACTTGAGGAAATGGGTTTCCACTGTTCTTATTCCAGAAAAAGTCAGTTGCATCAATGTCAAATTGCTTCTTTTGCTTTCGTCCCTTGTCTTCTGTCTATTATCGACACATAAGCAAAGACGGACACAAATGAGATATTGTCACCTCAATAACAACGCGATTAAGCTTCAAATCCAATAAATCATGAACCAAAGTAGAATAAGTCCACGTATGATTCAACATGGAACCCAAGTCCAAGTTTCTGTCCAACAAAATCAAGACAGGTCTGGATCCAGTCAACGATAGCGCTCCGACACCAGCGCTGCCACTGTTGGACTCAGAAAACAGATTATTGTTTCTGGAATTCATAATATGGTCTCTAATACGCTGATCAAGTTTTGTGGCAACATTTGCGGCGGCATTTCCGCGAGGACAACGAATGATGGGAACCACGCCTGTGTTTTGTAATCAAACCGTCAATTTTAACAGTAATAATAATTGATATTGGCGGCTCGAACCCATTGTTGCAATGACAGAAAACAGGGACGAAACGATATTTTCTGTAACAGAGTCAATCATTCGGTCAGTGGAAGCAGCGTCATTCAAAACTTTGTATGTGTCCGTAAAGTTGAGAGAGAATAGACAGTCTTCAAGCGTAATGTAATTCAAATATTGATCATAAACTTGGGCGATTTGAACTGATGAATTGGCCGCAATTGATGCAGCAGCCAATTCTTCAAGCAAGTTCCGAGAGATAGTGTATGTGAAATTCAGGTAGTAAGACTCATACAGATTCTTGGACAAGTCCTGTTTTGATGAAATGCCATGTTTGAGTTACGAAATCCCAGAGGAACCTTACCTCAGCAATACGCTTGATATTCTCAGGAGTAGGTTGAATGAAATAAACAGCAGGAACATCTGATAACGGTTGACGATCCATGTAGAGGGGCCTTTAGTGAGGGAAAAGGATTAGTTTTCGAAGTCGATGACGCTTCGCAAGACGCAAAAGTAGAAAGGCACATACATGTGTACAGTGACTCCGTTTTCTCTCAATTCATTCACTTTCAGAAGCTGCGAAATGATATCCTGTCCTGCCTTATCGTATACCAACACCTTCCACACAGTTTCCACCAATTGAGGCGCACGCAATCCATCTGAAGGCGAATCAAATGCAGCTGGTTTCTTTTGAGAAGCTACTGCGTCCTTGTTGTTGAAGTTGAGCATGGCAATAATGGCATCTGTCGTTGATGATTAGAACTCCCAGCAATCATACACTTGAGGCAAACGATATAGTCGATGAAATTTCAGATCGAATACCCCGACTTACCCTTCTGTGCCTGCCTCAGTGACCCACTCATTTTTTAAGAACTATTTCTGTGTGTTTATTTATTTATTTTTAATAATAAACCAACTCACTATCAGGAAATGGGAGCCAACTCAAGGTGCGTCTCCAGCGTCACTATCCTTTTATCGCACTGCGTATCTTCTATCAGCGCCTCCTAGTCTTCTATATTGATCCAGTGCGCAAAAGCCACCCACTTAATCTAACAATTACTTTCCCCTGACAGTCAACTCGAGGAGATGGTCGCCTCTTCAAATTGTAAACTTCACTTTATAGGAATTGTCTGTTGTTGACTGATATGTTCTTCATTTTGTTTTATAGTCACGGCCGATGAGGTAGCCCCCCAAACACGAAAATCTCACCACAACGACCTCAACTTAACCCCTTTATTTTTTTTCTCTCTCTCTCTCCTCCACATTTAAATTATCCCCCAGATCCAAAGACTATACAAGCGATTCGTGAAACTCGACAAGGACGGTTCCGGCACAATCGACAAGGACGAATTCCTGGCTTTACCTCAAATCGCATCCAACCCTCTAGCTGCCAGATTATTGAGTGTATTGGATGGAGATGGAACTGGAGATGTAGACTTTAAAGAGTTTATTGGAGGGTTGTCGGCTTTCTCTGCCAAAGGGAAGAAGGAGGACAAATTAAAGTGTAATGTGGAATGGGTTCTTTGACAACTACGCCCCCCTGACCATGGCTAATCTGATCACACCAAAAAAACACCCACCAAAAAAAATTGTACAGTCGCGTTCAAAGTGTATGATATGGATCGCGATGGATATATTTCGAATGGAGAGCTCTTTCTCGTTCTCAAAATGATGGTTGGAAACAACTTGAAGGATCAACAGCTTCAGCAAATTGTAGACAAGACTATTATGGAAGCTGATGGTGACGGAGATGGGAAAATTTCCTTTGAAGAGTTTACCAAGGTGGTGGAAAACACTGATATTGCGAGACAAATGACCTTGGAAAGCGATCGTTTTTGAAAGAATTGAATTGGTGGTCTCTCCTTTTTTTGAGGGGGTGTTTCTTTTTTAATATGCTGTTTCTTTTCCTTTTCCATCGATCTAAAATACATTATACTCGTGTTTAATTTTTTTTGGGGATGGTATCTTGGTCAAGATGCCGGTTTTTGAACTCGCATCAGTTCCTCAATTTCAATCTTTTGAATTCTCTTCAACTCATCAATATTTTGCTGCAAGTCTTCCACTTTCTCCATCTTTTCTCCCAGTAATTCAAGAGCCGCCATATACCTTCTGTTTAATTCACCTAGTTGTGACTCAAGAGACTGGATTGTAGCAGCAGATGTTTTACTAAACGAAAAAAAAAAAAGTTGGAAGCGCCGTTAACTTCTCTCAAAACACTTTCGGTGGGGGAAAAACTTACGCATCAGATGCATCTGAAGTGGCCTTCACTAACTCTTCAGCCAATTCATCTGCCACAAAAAGGAAGTTAAATGATCTACGTTCCAGTGAAAAAAAAAGGACTCAAACCTCGAGTCTTGGTAACCATATGCAACTGAGCTTGTAAAGAAGATACCTGACCCTGCAGTTGCTTCAAACTATGATATAACCGCTCCACAACTGCCCCGCCAGGCTGATGCTGACCAGCAACACCACCACTGGAGATATCGAGAGGCGTTCTTGGAGAATCATAACCACTTGGACTCATGACTCCATCCAACGATCCCGAAGATTGCTTTGGTAAAGAACTTGTCGACACGAAAGGAGGCGTTGCTGACGATGTGGGACCGGCGGCGCCGTTGGTTGAATTTACTTTTTCAGAAAGCTGTTTTAAATCATCCACTTTCAGTCTTTCTCTTTGCAGTCGATCTCGTTCTTCCTTGAGAAGCATTTCGGTTTTCCTCCGTTCTTCTTCAAGTGCTTTTCGGAGGGTTTCTTGGAATGCTGTTTGGGCCTCTTGTAATTCTCGTGCGTGGCTTGTTTTTAGGTGGTTTAGTTTGGCGGTAAGGTCACTGACTTGTCGGTCAGAGTTATCCAATCGGGAAACATGATCCTGAATAATTTTATACAATTAGTCGGAAGTGCATGATTATGGAGAATGCGTACATCCAATTCGGCTTGAATACGAGATCTCTCTTGCCTTTCTCTACCAAATTGATACTCCAGAGATGATACTTTCTTGTTCTGTTTGAAAAAAGAGGGGGAACGAGTCACGAAACAGCAATTTTTTACACAAAATCTCTCACCAATTCCTCGCATTTCTCTACACTGGCTTTTTCTTTCTCTCCACTTTCAAAACACTCCCTCTCGGCTTGCTGTAGTCGCGCAGTGAGGCTGTTGTACGAAAAAAAAAAAAGAATCAGATTGAGCTTTTTTGCTGGTTCTTGTCATTTTTTTTTTCGTTCTTCTTTACCTCACTTCGATTTGTTCCCAGTCTTTCCTTGCAGCAGGCATGTTGAACTTGAAGTGATTCAATTTGACGAACAAGTGGTCGGTCTGCACTTCGAGCTTCAGCAAACAAATCTTCGTGTCGAGAATCAGCGGCTTGAAGTCTAGCATGTAGGGATTGAATCTCTTTTCGGAGGTTTTCTATTTGAAAAAAAAATGAAAAAAATAAAACAAATAATCGCGCACCAGATCACACTACCTTCTTTCCAACTTGATTCATCCTCCAATCGTGCCAAAGAAGATCGAAGGTCAAAAACTTCCTTCTGGAGCGCGCTTTCAATGGAAGAAAATTGCCTTTGCTGTTCAAGGAGTTGTTTGTGGAGACTTTCGTTGGCTAATATCTGAACACAAGAATCTAGTTAAAGGCACGAAAATAACAACAAAAAACAACAAAAGCGTGCTCTTTTCTGTACCTCTTTTTCAAGAGCTTCTGCATGAGCAGCAGTGTTTGCATCCGCATTCAGTTGTCGAGCTTCTTGCAAATCGGCACGAGCCCGTTCAAGTTGGGCCTTCAAGTTGCCAGATTCTCCTTTTGCAGTAACCAATTCGTTCTCTAACTTGACAATCTGTTTTGCTTGTTTTTCTGCCATTTCGGTTCCCGATTTGACGGAATCTAAAATTGATAAATCAAAGTCCAAAGTTCAAACAGCAGTAACAATACTCTCCCCCCACCTCCAAGCCTTCGTTCGCTCTCAGTCAATCGACTCCACTTTTCCTTCAAATCGCTCAACTCGGTAGTAAGTTGTTCTATTTTCTTGGTTTGCTCCTTCATGAGAGTTTCAGATTCCTGTTCCTTTGCGCGGAGTTTCTTGACAATGGTACTCATTTTCAATTCGTTTTTCGACAACTTTTCTCCCTCTTCCAATAAATTCTTGATTTTCTCTTCGCGATCAGAGAGTTGCTTTATAGTGTCGTCAAACGACGCTTGAAGGGCATTGTAATTTGACTTGTACTTGTCTCGGTCCTGGACGAAAAAAAAACTATTCAATAGCACGTAAAAAAAAAGGGCGGGTATCGCAATAAACCTTGAGTGCTAGACTATTCGCCTTCTCCGAAGCATCCAGCCGTTTCGTGAATTCCTCCAAAACCGAAGCAGAATCCTTTGAAACGAGAACATCAATCTGTTTCTTTAAATCTGAAATTTCATCTGATAGTGCAGCGTTTGCTGTCATTGCGGCGAGTAGCTGTTGTTCGCGTTGAGAAATAATGGAAGCGAGACGTTTTTCGGGGGACAGGGGTGCTGCTGCTGCTGCTGCTGGTGGAGGGATATTCTCATCATCAATGGCAGGGACTGTGTCCTTCTCTAGACTAGGTTCCGCTGTGGTCGCTTCCGTAACGGTGGATATAACTTTTTTTGACTGAGAATCTTTGGGAGCGTTCAAGACTGGTTCTATCGGTGCTGGTGGCGACGGATCTGCTTTCCGTTTCAGCGACAAGGCATCATCATGATCTGCGTCGACAATTGGAGCCGCAGCAACAGATGTAACAACAGAGACAGGTGCAACATCGGAAGCAGCCGCATCAGGACCAGTATCGTCCTTGACATGATTTGTCGCATTCCCAGTCGACACATCTGCCTTCACAAGAACATCGGCGGCTGGCTCGCGGGCCGGCGACACCACGTCTGCCTTTCGCGCATCCGGCTTCAGGTTCGGCGTCGGCTCGTCCGGCGTCCTGACCGCGCCCACGCCGGCGGCGGCGGGCGAAAAGGCGGCCAGGTCCCAGGCGTCGTTCGGCTTGAGACTCGCGACGGACGCCAGCGACGCGCTGAGAAAGCCGCCGAGCGCCGCGAAGCCGTCGTCGACCGCCGACGTGTTTGGCGGCGGCGCCGTCGCAGTCGCGGCCGCGGCCGCGCCCGCAGGCGGCTCGGACGCCGCTGGGACGTCGAGCGCCTTGTTGAGGCCCTGCTCGACTTCGCTGACGGCGCTGGCGAGCGACGACGTGATGTTGCTGAACCAGCCGTCCATCCCAGTTTTTATTTAGTTTTTTTTTTTAATCACAGCACTGGCAGTCGCAGCCCGCAACAGGACACCCCGAATGCATCGCAAACCACTGCTGCACGTGGAACGCGTGTCCGCCGTGCCGACACGTCTGGCACCACGTGAACCAATTCCAAAACCCATCTAATCCATCCGACGAGGTATGATTCCCACCACCACTTCCACCACCACTTCCACCGCCTGATCCCGTCGTCACGCCCGTGGGATCAACAGTAGGCGCTCCTAGATGCATTAGACATATCGCACACCGAGGTAAAGGTTTTTTGCAGTGCGGACAGGCTGTGTGAGAACCGGTTGTTGTCGGTTTCTTGATCCCTCCTCCTGCCATCATAGAGCTTATTCCTGTTCCTCCCATTCCTCCTTGCAAGATATTTTGTGATATCGGGTTGTTGCAAAAATTGCATCGAATATGGATTTGTGGTTGGTAAACTGTTGTTGAAGTTGGAGACAGGGAAGTTGTCTTGCCTCCTCCACCGCCTTGTCGGAATAATTTACTTTTTGCAATGTCCAAGTTGGCCCGCTCATGAAACAGTTCCCATCGATCCAAGGCATCCCGGTAGCTTTTAAAAACAATTCTCAACAAAACGGGAGGAAAACATGAATGCAAAAAACAAAAAGCATCAACTCACTTTTCAAACCAGTTCATTACTTTGGAGTCTTCTTGGATAAAGCTTGAATTCACACCCGCCGCCGAGCTCATTGCAGACAAGGCAATCAAAGCAGCAGATTGAAAATCCCCAGTCGCATCAATGTATTTTTCCAACAAGTCAATCCCCGAATCTGTAATGAAACCAGTCAACAGTAATCCTCGTATATCTCCTGCTGCCGTCAATTGTTTTGACGTCTTTCGGATATATTGCAGCAGCTTGATTGACCATGTTTTGTTAGACAAAGTGGTAACACTCAACAACACAAGAAAAAGAAAGGATACCTCGGAATCCGGTAGAAAGCGTAGCGCAATCCCAACTTTATCATGCAACTGTAGACCATTTGTCATTTCCAAAACTTGGTACCAGTCGCCATTGCTCGCCATTAATGCAAACAAAGACCTCAGATACGGATCTTTAAGCTCCGCACTTAGTGTTTGGCATAAATTCACCCACGTGCTGGAGGGAGAACCAGCCATGTACCCTGCCAAAGCTGCGGCGACCAACCTGAGTTTGTCATCTTTGATCGCGGTTTTTTAAGTTTTGCGAGAAATCACAAAAAATTCGAGAACCAAACCTTTGGAAGAATTCAAAGACTTGAGCGCTCGTTCTAAACTAGAAGAATAAAAAAGCGCAAATCCTGCAGCTTGCTCAAAGTTTCCATTCTGTTCAAATCTTGGAAGAGAAGTCATAAGCAATAAGGACCCAAAATAAAAAATAAAAACACCCTCACCCTTGCAGCTTCAACTCTAAACTTGCATCCGATTCAAACAACCTCCCACACATTCTCAACCCCATCGTCCGGAAATCGCTTGCATACGACTCAAAATACGACATGATCGTGGGAACATTTTTCGAAGCAACAGCGTACCCTGAGGTGGGTGTGCTGTTGGCATTCCGAGATATCGCGTCACTGACTATTTGGTTGATCCCTAACAGAGAATACTCTTTCCCATCTTCCGCGGCAATATAGTTGCGCGATTGAGATTTCATGTCTCGTAGTAAGCTCCATACTTGAATCAAAACCTGTGAAGACTCTACAAACACTTTTTTCTGCAACATGGCAAGGTTTTGTTTGATCTGGTTGAAAGAATTAAGGGAATTACGAAGCATTTCGACCAAGAGACAACTAACATCCAAGGCATATCCATCAAGAGCTCTTTTTCGGATTACACTTGCAATATCATCATCCCATTCCCCTCCACCCCCGATATCCTTCACAATTGTAGATCGACCAAACGCAATGGCCAACGAATGCCCTGCTCCTCTGTTTGCGAGTGCACCCCAAGAGCTCACTGGTGTATGCAGCAGAGTATGTGATTTGACTGTGCCATCTTCCACACTCATTGTCAAAAGTACGTCTGCAGCTATATCGTTGCTCAATGGAAGCCAGGCGATCGCAATGGGTCCATTGATTGCGTTTGCACCGGCAGGCGTAATTCGTCGTTCGTGGTGAACTATGGGGGTTGTTCGCTCCGCTGAAAGGATGGGTGCTGATAGATCGACTGATAATGGGGCTGCCGCTGTGGGAGTTGAGATGCCACTGCTGGACCGCTGAATCCCGGTCGGACCGCCTGAAAAAATGTTGGGTGTTGTTGGTGTGGTGCGAGATGAAGGAATAAATATCCACTACCAACCATCATCAGGCCCCTCACGAAGATCCCATACTGTGATGGATCCGCCCCCATCTTTCCCGCATGCAGCAAGCAGCCCTCGACGAGAGGGAGACCATTCAAGCCCACCGATTCCACCTGCGCGATTGAGAGTCTTGTTAAAAGAATTCTCTGATCAACTCCAGACTCCAATTAATCACCTCGCACGCCCTGTACTTCCAGATTCAGCACGGGAACAGCAGTCCTGCGAATGTCCCACAACGCAACGACGGGCCCGGCGACATCGGCCGAATAGGACGCAAAGCGAAACGCGTCGAACGGGTCAACGGCGAGCCCGTGCACGAAGCGCGACGCAATGACGATCTGGGCGGCGTTGTTCGCGTCGGTCGCCAGCGACAGCGAGTTTGTGCGGCGCAGGTCGTAGACGCGGATCCAGCGCGCGGCGACGCCCGCCAGGAACGCGGCGTCGTGGCCGTGGCCGCGCAGCCACGCGGCGGACGCCAGCGCCTCGCCGGCGGCCAGCTGCGCGAGCGGCGCGGGCGCGGGCGCGGCGGCGGCGGCAGCGTCCCACACGAGGATGCACGGCTCGCTGCGGCTCTTGGCGAGCCCGGCCAGCAGCGCGCGGCCGTCGGCGGCCCACGCGAGCAGCGCCGCCGGCCGCGCGGGCTTCGGCGCGAGCTCGGCGACAACCCGCACGCCGCGCGCCGCAGGGCGCAGGCGGTCGCAGGCGGTCGAGTTCGCGGCGTCGGCGTTGGGCTCGGGCTCGTCCGCGGGCGCGGCCACTGCAACCGACACGCGGCCGCTGCTCGACGCGAACGCGAAGCGGCTGCCGTCGGCCGTCCACGCGACGCACTTCACCGGCGCCGCCTCGGGCAGCCGCACAAGCGGCGCCACTTTCGTGCGCCGCGTCTTGGCGTCGAACGCCGTCTCGGACAGCGACGCCGACGCCTCAGACACCGCGAGCAGCAGGCCGTTGCCGCCATTCGTCTTGAGCATTTTGTTTTTTTCTCTTTTGGTGCTTTACGGAATACTTTTCTTTTCTACTCTCTCTGTTCTGTTTTCTAATAAATATTTATTAAATGAATCCACTGGCGGCCGCAGCGGCGGCAGAGGGCTTTAACGGCAGCAGCAGTCTTGCAAGAGAAGCACCCGGTCCAGAAGTGAATGTCGAAGCAAAGGCAGGGTCCGGTGCGCTGGAGAACAGTTGCGTATACTTATTCCATGCTTGATCTGCTACTTACGGCTTGGCTACAACTTCGAAATCTAAAAAAAAAACAGGTCTCAAGAAAGATATGGCAAAAGAAGTCATTGACAGTCTCAGAAAGGGTGAGTCGGATCTCTCGTTAAAAAACTCAGAACTCAAAACGTCATACCATCTGACATACATCTGTACCAGTTGTCAAAGATATGGACAGGGATGATTGGATGTTTGAAAGAAGTGTAAGGCCGTGATTTGAACCGCCACCAAAGAATAAACTGTATTTATTTTTACATTTCCATCAAGAAAAACATTACCCGTACAGAGACTAAGGGATAACAATTTTATTCTAGGACATGATGAGAAAAATGGTAGAAATGAACGAGAAACTAAATAGGAGAGGTGCATTTGAGACGGTTCCGCTACGTACGGCCGGAACAGGCTCAGATAATAGATGTGACAAGACAGCCGCTGCCCGCAACGGTTGATCTGTGGGAACCTTGTGTGTTTTTTTGTATATTAGGTCAACAAAATCGCCAATAAATAACACTAACCATATGCCCTGCTCCAGTGACGCGAATATAGCTCAACCCTCTTTCATTCCAAATAACACCCGCCGTACTCCCATTCACTGTCCACGGTACCCCAGTCTTGTTGACTGAAAACCCCTTCTGACCTGCCCACGTCATATTCCCAATCGCTTGCTCCATCCCAATGAAATTCACGAGAAGGTCTCTGTCTCCTTCGTAGAGGACAACTTTAATCCCGGCTGCTAGAATCGCGTCAATCAATGTGTGGCTTTGAGGGTTGCTTGTGTCATTGAGGTAAATGTTGGAGCATGCGTTCCACTGGTATCTTGGTCCATTGAATGTGTTTGTAGCTGCTTGTGAGAGAAGTGGGGTTACATGGATTGCATCTTGAACACTCTTTGTCTATGACAAAAGAAAAAAAAAAAAAAAAATCGATGAGAAAAACAAAGAAGCAGGAAAAAAAAAATTGATGAGTTTTACATTCAGATATGTAGTCAATCGAGCCTCGGCCTCGTACAAATAGTCAGACTGGTTGCAAGGAATCTGGTAGTCAATATTGTAAACGTCAAAGCAGGTATTGTTTGCTCCCAACTCGGAATGGCTCTGGCTATATAGTTCCATGACGTAACTCATGACATCGCAACTAAAGAGCATTTGGGACGCTTGGAGTTCGCTTTTGGCGGTCTTGCATTGTTCAACGAGAGCGGTTGCAGGTGATTCGATTGCAGGATTTTGATTAAAAAACCCAGCGGAGCGAAGGAAATCCGTGTATATCCCTTGATCTGAAAATGTATGTTCCCACCAGGATTTAGTGTTTCTGTGTTTCCAAAAAAAAAAAAAAATAACCCCCATCAGTCATGAACTCAACTGTTGTATGCAAATTGAATATCAGTATTCAAAACCCCATCTCCAATACCGATCCCTTTCAAATTAACTTTTGCAGCTTTCCCAGCTTGATTCTGTGCAAGCAAGGTTTTTGCAATATAGGGAATGTAGACGCCTGCATAACTCTCCCCCGTAATAAAGAGGTCAAAAGACCTCGTTGCATTGAACACATTGTAAAAGTTTGTAAGGAATCCAGCAAAGTAAGCCCCGACATCGTACTGGTCATACGATTTGTAGGTTTGATCGACATCGAATCCAGTTCCAACTGGTTGCTCCACTTTGAGGGAGATGAAACAGATGCCGTCAGAGCGAAAACAACCAGGAAAGAGAACAACGAAGTAAAGGGTAACTATACCGTAAAGCAAGTTTGCTTGCTTATGCCAGCTATGCTCATTGATCGATAAGGATCCATTTCCATTCATTCGAATGGGACCATTCTCAACCCAACTTCCAAAGAGAGACGAACAGCCGGGTCCCCCATTCAACCACACAACCAGATTCGTTGAGGATACATTCGTGGACGGAAAGTACCTGCATTTTTGTGCAACTCTCTTAATGCACACACCTTTTGCAAATTTGCCGTCTTGTTATGACATACCAGAAAAAGTAGTTGTTTGGGTTCGATGCGTTTGCTACGGCTGTTATCGGCAGGTATCCAGCGAATTGGTCCCTTAGGAAAGCTGTTTGAGCGGGGGTCTGTTGCGGCAGGGAGGAAACCAGGAAATCCGCTGGGACCATTAATTTCGAATATTTTTTTTCTCCTTTGATTAAAATTTCAGAACTGAAATCACAACTGTGGCACACTTTTTACGAATTATTATCCCACAGCTTGCTTGGGTTCTAGTGCCAGATCTTGTGCAATGATGCTTGGATTCTGTTGTGCCTTGAGTATCCTGTTGCAACATGTCATCAGCCAGCCGGAAATTTTAACCCCAAGTATTAGTTGTGAATAAATGTAACAACAACTGGAATTAACAGTTAAATAATAAAAGAAAATAAAAGAAAATAATTAAAAAAAAAGAAGAGCAAAACATATGGGGTCCAAACATGGGCTGATTAGAATTCATATTTCCGAAAGGTCCATTAATTCGAAGAATTAGATTGTAGTGAAGTAGTATAGGAGAGTATAGGTGTTTTCGAAAACGTGTCAACCAACAACCCCAAAAGTTGGAAAAAAAAAACACCCAACAACCATGAAGATCACCAAGAAGATTGAAAAAGCCATCGGTAAGAAACAATAGTGCATTCGTGTCAAACGCAAAATAACACCCTTCTCTTCAGCCGAGGACAGATGTTTTTGGGTATGGTTTAACCGTCGCGATTCCTCTTTCCACCACTAAGTCGAACACGCTACCCCCACTCTTTCAACCACCATGCACTTTTATCCGAAAGTCATTCGAATACTTCCCACCAAAGACCGAAACTGGAGTCATCAACTTGTTTGACCGAATGGTACAAATCCCTGTTGACGTTTACCCAACCCGAGCTTCTACTGACCTTTAATCGATTTAGGAACGCATGTACACATTGGGCCCAGAATTTGTAGATGTTACTTGGGGTGCTGGAGGAGCGCAGTCTGAATTGACTCTTCAGGTGAGTAAAAAAGTTGCACCAAACACAGACGAAAACACCTGTTTTTTTCTTTGATTAGATTTGTACAACTGCTCAGTCGGTTGCTGGACTTGAAACATGTATGCATTTGACGTGCACAAATATGCCAAGAGAGAAGATTGATTGGGCGTTGAAGGTACAGCAATGACAGACTGAACGGAGTTTTCGCATTTTTGTTAACCACCCATCTATCCGCCAAAACTATGTAGAACGCCAAAGAAGCTGGTATTCAAAACATTTTGGCTCTCCGTGGAGACCCTCCTCACGGACACTCTGATTGGAAAAAAATTGACACTGGATTCGCATATGCCATTGACTTGGTAAAGTACATTCGTGAGCAGTATGGAGACTACTTTTGCATCGGAGTTGCGGGTTAGTTTTTTGTTTGGAAGGCTTGTGCATTATATTTTTTTTTTTTGGCAGAACTGACTCGTTTTTTTTTTTTTAATGTTTGGCAGGATACCCTGAGAATCACATTGAAAACCCAGATCCAGAAGCAGATTTCCGCCACTTTGTTGAAAAGGCCAAGCTCGCGGATTATTGCGTCACTCAACTCTTTTACGACTGCGACTTGTACCTCGAATGGGTCAACCGTGTTCGTGCTGCTGGTGTGACAATCCCTATTTTGCCTGGAATTATGCCCATTCAGATGTATGGTGGTTTCAAGCGTATGACCACGCTGTCCAAAACTCATGTCCCACCCGAAGTCGATGCTGCATTGGAACCCATCAAAGATGATGACAAGGCTGTTAAGGAATATGGAGTAAAATTGGCGATTGAAATGTGCAACAAATTGAGAGCGGCGGGACAAAAGGGATTCCACTTTTATTGCATGAACCTGGAAAAGTCTGTTCGTTTGATTTTGGAAGGGCTTGGATTTGTGGCTCCTATTGAAGTCGCGAAGCCTTTGCCATGGAACCCTGTGAGTTTTTTTTTTAAGTTTGCGCTTTTTGAGCTTGTTTTTGTTTTTTACCTGGTTTGTTTACGTTTTTTTTTGTAAGTCCTTGGCAAAGAACAGAGAAAAGGAATCCGTACGTCCCATCTTTTGGAGGAACCGTACTAGGAGCTATGTTTTGCGAACTGAATCTTGGGACGATTACCCGAACGGTCGATGGGGAGACTCTCGGTCACCGGCGTATGGAGATTTGGACGGATATGGTGTCTCGCTGAAATTCACGGTAAGGGCTCGATTTAACCCTCATGATTTTGGTAAACGGGCTTTAACGAACTATTTTTTTTTTCATGTTCAGCCCGAAGAAGCTATTAAGGTGTGGGGAGCCCCGAAATCTCTTCCAGAAATCTACCGACTCTTTGCCGAATTCTGTAAAGGAAACCTGGCTGCTCTTCCATGGTCTGACAATATGGCTCCTGAATCCGAAACAATCAAAAACCCGCTCGCCGATGTCAACAGCAAAGGTTTTTTGACAATTAACTCCCAACCAGCTGTAGACGGTGTCATTTCATCTGACCCAAAATACGGATGGGGTCCCAAAAATGGATTTGTTTACCAAAAGGCATACATTGAATTTTTCGTGAGCCCAGAGGCTTTGGACAAACTGATCAAGAAGCTTGGAGCGAACCCTTACATAACCTACTATGCAGTCAACAAACAAGGAGACTTGAAGACAAATGTACAGGCCGAAGGGCCAAATGCGGTCACTTGGGGTGTGTTCCCAGGACAAGAAATTGTTCAACCTACTGTCGTCGATGGAACGAGTTTCATGGCTTGGAAAGACGAGGCGTTTGAGCTCTGGAACCAATGGGCACGTATCTATCCTGCCAATTCTGAAAGTACGAAACTGATTCAAGGAATCTCTGACACTTGGTTCCTGATGAATGGTTTGTCGCGTTAGACTTTTCTTATTTTACATGGTTTATAACAGCTTTTCCAGTGGTTAACAACAACTACCGTGATGCTCAAGCCATCTTTGAACTCTTTAATTAAATTCTTTGATGTTGAAGTATCTCGCTCGCTCGCTCTCACTCTCTTTCTTGTGTATCAGTTTTGGCAAGTAGCCTGATGAGGGGATATAAAACTCTTTAGTTTCTTTGTTTCTTTCAATTTAAATTGTCGGAAGTTGTCTCCCGAAGGCCCACGGTTTCCGTTGAACGCCACCCGATCTCCACATAAACAAAATTCGAGATCTGCATTGGAAAAGAAAAACATCCCCAACATTCAATGCCGTACTCCAAAACTACCACCAAGACTACGACAACAACCGTCGCCCAGGACGGATCAAAGACGGTTACCACACACAGTAAGACTGTGTACGAACTGATTGCTGCCGCCTTGGCCGCGAGACCAGGCCCTCACGAAGACTTTTACAAGCATGCGAATCATGCCTGGCTCAATGATCCAAATGTTGTGATCCCTGACGAGGTAATATTGAGTCAGCGACATTGTCCCCCCGCTGCTGGCATTCTAACATATTTATTGCATGTAGTACCCAGCTTGGGGATCTTTCCTGGCCTTAATTGATTCGAGTCTCAAGACACAAATCAGTCTCTTGCAAGAACTTGTCAGCAGTGAGCCTGCCAACATTGATGAAGCTAAAATTGCTGCCGTTTGGAAAGCGTCTATGGACCGTTTCCAAGACTGGACATCCGAGTCTTCCACTGGTTCATACACCCCAGTGCACGATGGACTCGCCACTATTGAGAAATATCTCTGCCAGAACACAGATGAAGGCCTTGCCGCTTATTTCGCGCTCTCCCAAACCCTTGGAATCGACCAACCAGTGAAACTCTTTGAAATTGCACACTTGGAAGACTCGAACCACAAGGTTCTCGGGTTGGGTGAAAACAACTTGTCCCTTCCAACCCGTGACTTCTACTTTGAGGAGAACTTTGCTGCCAAGCGTGAAGCTTTCTTGGCTCACTTGAACGCTGTTTCCACATTGATTGGTGCGGACCGTTTGGCTCCCGACTTTGCAAATGCCGTCGTAAGATTTGAGACCAAGCTTGCCTATATCAAGATGAAGAGTCACCAAGAACGTGAGTTCACAAAGTACTACAACCCAACTACCTTGAATGCATTTGTTTCTGGAATCAACGAGTTGAAGTTTTTGGAGGACAAGTTGAACAACTACGAGGCTGGCGATGCTGCTCCAGTTACCGTCACACCGGAGCAACAAACCCGTATTTCCAACTTTATGGAAACTCTCTATGAGGAACTTGGTTTGCGCCCAGTTTTGCAAGCAAACTACTCCAAGAACTACCCAGAAGGTCCTGCTGAAAAGGTCGAGCAAGTTATTGTCTTTGATGGTGACTACTTCCGTCGCGTCTTTTCTATCTTGTTTGACGAGGCCAACCGTGACGACTTGCGTGCTTACTTGCAATACAAGGCGATTCATGCTGCTAAGGAGTACTGCACCCGTGAGCTCGACGAGGAGTTCTTTGACTTTTACGCTCGTAAATTGAGAGGCCAAAAGGAACAGAAGAGCGCAGAAAAGCGATCTGTTGCCCTCATCAACGAATGGGTTGGCTTTTTGTTGGGTAAAGTCTATGTGTCTCGTTACTTCAGCAGCGAAGACAAGGAGAGGGTTATTGGAATGATTGCCGAAGTTGTGGCTGTTATGGAAGCTTCCATCACCCGCAATGACTGGTTGACTGACGTCACCAAAGAAGCTGCCAAGTTGAAGTTGAGTCAATTCAGCACCAAGATTGGGTTCCCTGATGTGTGGAAGCTCTATGATGACTTGGTGTTTGAATCTGCTGATTCTTTGTGGGATATGAAGAAAAAAGTTGCCGCTTTCAAGCACAAGACTGAATTTTTGGCGATTATCAATGGTCCAGTGGACAAGACGGAGTGGTTTATTCCACCCCAAGTTGTCAATGCTTTCTACAACCCCCAAGAAAACGAAATTTTGTTCCCAGCTGCCATTATCCAGCCACCATTTTATGCAAGGAGCCTCGATGTTGTTACCTATGAAGTGGACCCATCCGATCGCGCAATTCTTGCCAACGATGAACTCCTGTTGGATGCTGTCAACTTTGGTGGAATCACAGCTGTGATTGCTCACGAAATCACTCATGGATTCGACGATCAGGGCCGTAGCTTTGATGGAGAAGGAAACGTCCGTGACTGGTGGACCGAAACTGATTCTGGCTTATTCAAGTCCAAGTGCGATTGTATGGAGAAGCAGGGATGGTCATTTGTCGAAGAATCAACTGGAAAGACTCACTCTTTGAACTGCAAGTTGACAATGGGAGAGAATTTGGCTGACTTGGGTGGAATCAGTCTAGCCTTGCAAGCTTTGTTGAAGCGTGCTGAGGGTGTTGTAAAAACCGAAGAGGCTCGCCTTGCTCTCTTGAGAATCTTCTTCTTCTCTTGGGCAAATATCTGGAAGACCAAAGAAACTGATGCGTTCCTGGTGAATCAATTGGCCTCAGACCCACACTCGCCTGGAAACGTTCGCTGCAATTTGGTGAAGAATATTGACTACTTTTACGAAGCGTTCAACGTCAAAGAAGGGGACCCAATGTTTGTTCCAAAGGCTGACAGAGTTGCAATGTGGTAAATAGAAGTCAACTGTCCAATAAAAGTGTGTGCAATTTCGCTTTGTGTTGAGCTCTCAATATTTCAAGCTTTCCAGTAAGCAGATTCGAATGAGTTGCGGGTTTTATGGATTGATGTCGGAATTTATTCAACTTCCTCATTCGTTATAAATTACAAAGCCATGTCGTCGTCTTCAGGAATCTGTCTCACATACAGAATATTGTTGCACCTATTGATTTTGTTAATGTCACAGTTTCGATTGCACAACATTTTGAGGTTATATCTCCGTTCTCATACGACATCAATTTGCCATACTGGTCCAGTGTGTACGATCCTTTTCATCGGGAAGGTTGTGGTAACTCTACCTGATGAGAACCTCGCCCAACACACCCGTACTAGCGCCATCCACAAATTCTTCAGCATTTGCAAGCTAATGGAAGTGAAACAACTTGTTAGCAAACCGACGGCCTTTCGATTAATTTATAAGGTAGACTGCGCAACCAAACCTACCTGAACATTCATATAAGAGTCCACGCTGGTCATAAAACCCTTGTACTCCTGACCCCACTTGAGCTTAATCATTACTGGCTTTCCAGTGAGGCCGTTGAGGAAAGGCTTGGGGTTCACAGGTTGGAAGTCCATACTTTTTTTTCTTCAAGTTTTAACTTTGAATGAGTTCTGCTAGCACATCATCTAGGCAGAAGTATCTGAGATGGATTAATAGTCTAAGCGTTCAGTCAGAGCTTATTGATCTCAAGCTATTTCAGGCAAAGGCTGAGCGAGTACAGAAGGTCATGGCTACTCTAACTGCTGAAGGGTCGGATAACACTCAGGAAGTTAAAGACAGCCAGCAATCTAACTCATCGCGTTCGAATGAATCCGCCCTTCTGGTCAACAGAATAGAATACAAGCCAAAGCCGAACTGGGCTGTAAAACCCGTCCCTCCAACCATTGAACGACAAACTGGCCCCAGCAACTCAATACCTGCCATCAATGAGCAAATATCACCTGAAATTATCCTTACTATTGCAGTATTTAAAGGCGGGGACTATCGTTCGGAAGTCTTGGTGGAACTGGACGTGATGGGGTCGCAGCCATTGACGAGTCTCAAAGACGCTTTGGGAAGGCATTGTGCATCGAATCACGTTTCTCATTCGTTCATAGAAGGACACGAAAGAACTGCAGCGTCTTTGATCAAGATTCCAAAAGACTTGTCAGGGTTCTTTTATATTGAGGGTTGTTTCTACAACGATACACGCACACGGAGCTTTAAAAACTATTCATCGTAAGTTTCAGTTCGGTTTTACGAAACTTCCAAATTGATTCGAGACAGGGCCATTGTTGATTGGATTAAGGAAGATTCAGCCCGACTGGAATATTTTGGAACAGAATCAATCGTTCAGAAGAAAATGCAGGAATCCAAGTTTATAGAATTATCAATTCGTCTGAACTGCCCTTATTTATACCTTCATCAAGCAACATGTGCACATATCATTGTTTTTCGGGATGTGAGGTTTGGTATTTGCAAGAATGGTCGCTTGGACTGACGTTTTTTTCGTTTTGCCAGGCTCATTCACGCAAAGGATGAAAGAGACTCCAGCTTATACCCAATAACAACCTGGCAATCGAAGTCTGCCATTAATCCAAAATGTCAAATTTGCGATCGCTTCAACTCCACGTATGTGTCAACGATAACACTGAATCGGTTTAATGAACTAATCAAACTTTAGCCATATGACAATTAATAATGAGCGCGCACCAAGTAACCCATGCTACTGGTGTAAATCTTGCTTTGAAGGCTTTCATACGTTACCGCCTTACCCAGCACACATTCTATTGTTATAGTGTTGCCTTTCATTCTACTCCCATTATAATATAACACGTAACTTGATTGATTGTATTGTCATTCTTCTATGTTTATTTGCATGTATCTTATCCTCCAAAGCCATTCGGCCGTATACACTTTCTCAAATTTCTAAACACACGGACCACATCATGACTCCTTGGCGCAACGGTAGCGCGTTCGTCTCCAAAGCGAAAGGTTGCGCGTTCAAATCGCGTAGGGGTCAGCTTTGTATGCTATTGGTATCTTAGGCAATCGTTTTGCACCCATCAGACAAAATGAATAGCCACAGTCCAGTCTTGACCTCTGCCAACGACTATAAATACTCAACTAACTTGGCAACCAAGCAATCGCATACATGAAATATTTATGCACTCCATTTTATTTTATAGACACAAGGAAGTAGGACGCATAAAAAGATTCAAACGAACTCTCAAAAGAATATTCAAGTCAGGTACGAATACATGTAGCTGGCTTAGAGACAATTTCCATAGATAACACCGCCGTAGTTGTTTCCAGCAACTGGAATGCACTTGAATCCAATGTGGCAGATTGGGCCAGAGATCTGCACGCTGCTTGGAACAGATGGAAGAGACGCGCTCAAGACATCAGAGGAGGCATCTCCGGCACAGTATTCTCCATAGGCGGCAATTGGTCTGCAGATACCCTGCACGCCAGCCTTGGGTTGGTCGGCGAAGGAGTAGTACCAACAGTCAACGGTTTCGTAACAGTCGCTCTTGGCCTTGCAAGGAGAGCCTGGACGACCGCCGTCTGGGGAGCAGTTGGGGCCGGTGCAGACAGCGGAGACGGTGATGGCAGTAAAGGCAAGAAGGGCAGTGAATTGCATCTTTGGTTAGTTGGTGGTGTGAGTGATTTCAGGGGAGTGTACCATGTCATTTATAGTTTTCAGAAAAGGGTTTATGATATTGATAACGAAAGTGATTAAACACGTTGTTCTGAGTGATAACGCGGGATAACGCACACAGGCTTGACTGGGGCTGGTTGACACGATTGAAGCAAGACACGAGACAAAACAGGGTTGACATTGAAATGTGCATGTGCCAGAATCCAAGAAATGTATATGCCGGATGTATAAAGCAAGCATTGATGTACACACCAAGTCTCGTCGATGGAATCCAAAGCCAACGGTGATCCAACCACCTGCTATACACACGAACTGTACACTGATCAACGCAAATGTCAAGATAGGGCAAATGGGATTCAAGCCCACAACCCTTTTTTGGGGTTTTGGTCCAGCACAACCAGCCACATTCCAAGCCGAAACACTGGTATCAAAGTTCTCGCAATTATTCGATAAGCAAAATGCAGAGACCAGCCCCAGCAAAACCCTTTTTTCGCCTGTCGCACACTGGATGATAACGAATTTCCATAAAAAGGCACCCGATTCCGCGCCTTTCAATCCCATCAAACACAACTTGAATAACCAAAGATGCAATTCACTGCTATTCTTGCCTTCACAGCCATCGCCGTCTCTGCTGCACCTGTCTGCAACGGTCCCAACTGCTCCCCAGACGGTGGTCGTCCAGGCTCTCCTTGCAAAGCCAAGAGCGATTGTTACGAAACCATTGACTGTTGGCACTACTCCTTCGCCGACCAACCCAAGGCTGGCGTGCAGGGTATTTGCAGACCAATTGCCGCCTATGGAGAATACTGTGCCGGAGATGCCTCCTCCGACGTCTTGAGCGCGTCTCTTCCATCTGTTCCAAGCAGCGTGCAGATCTCTGGCCCAATCTGCCACACTGGATTCAAGTGTACCCCAGTTGCTGGAAACAACTACGGTGGTGTTGTCTATGGAAACTGTATCTAAGATTCTTCCTCTGTTCTTTTAACATCCTGTTGAGCACTGATCAACTTCGTTTCTATTCAATAAAAAATCAGAGTGCATATATGATATGATTTTAATATATATGTGCTAGATGGATTTTTGTGCTGATCAAGCAGCAGAATCCCCCTTTTCTTCAAATCGTGAAATCCCCACAAATCGGAGGTATCGATGTCGAATAGCATACCGCTGCAACCAAACCCAAATGAAAGTCAGAAGCACGACAACGCGAACTAAATTGACACCGTTTTCCGACATAATTTCCAGAATAGCCTCGTGGTTGGTTGCGTAAAGGGATTCATACCCAACACAAACATCCTTTTGACGTAGGGATACAGATCTATCCTGAATAGCCACAATGCCGGCACCAAGAATCTATTTAATTCGGAATCAAACTTCTTCAACAAATAAGCGTAACGATGGCAAACGAAAAGGCTTCTCCGAAACGGGGAATTGAACCCCGGTCGCCGCCGTGAGAGGGCGGAATCTTAGCCACTAGACGATTTCGGATGCTGACTGTTGAATCGTACAGGACCATATAAGCCTAAGATTTCCACCAGGATGTAAAGACGAACTTGCTGTTAAAAACTGACAGCTTCCGGTTGAGAATATTATAGCCTTCTCAATATGATCTGGTGATATGTATGATAGACGCCTTTCGTACAAGCGGATTTGATGCGATTGATTTGTTAGGTTGATTGTTAAACCTGTTGGGTTCGTTGGTACCCACTATTTATGAAGCATTCACTTCTAAACTAAAAACTCTGAACTCAAAAACTGGTGAAAGCGTTCATGCTCTTGTTCAAAGAGTGCATGCCCTGATGTTGAAAATTCAATGAAGCGACCACCCGTCCATTTTGCAAGATAATCTGAGTTGCTTAGGAGCAATGGTCTGGTAGAATCCAAAAGATGTGATGTTTTCAACAGTGAAAACTTTGAAAGAAAAGGAAAAGGTTTGTTTTGAAAGGATACCTTGTCCTGCCTTCCACAGACCACAACAATATTCGTCTTTGTTCCAATTTGTGATAACTGAGTTTGTGAAAGTTTGTGAGTCCAGATAGCCGATCGTTGAGCAGCTTTTCCAGCAGGTGTTTGGCGAGTTTTTGTTGCGGACCTCTTCAAAGTGTATTGCGTAATGAATTCACGGTTGGTTTTGAATGCTGACGTCCATGACGGTGCTTGCTCCAACCAGGAGTCCGTGAAACACATTTTGAGCATTACTGTGATGATATCAGAGGTTGATTTCAGAGGATAGATCCCAAGAGCGATTTTGAGGTAGATCCACCATGCTTGTATAGGAGGGAACAGTGCCCAATAGCCGCCAGCGGATGTATTCACCAATGCAACACCACGAAATCGGTTCTGAGGAGCCATCAATACGACATGTTGAGCAACCATCCCACCCATTGAATATCTATATGTTCGCGCTTGATCAGCGCTCACAGTTTGAATGCCATGCAGCTTACCCAACGATCCACACATTTTGGCAACCATTTTAAGTGATCCAGAAGAAGTAAAACATCGTTTGCCAGGTCCTTCATGGTAAAGCCAGGTTTGGCAAAGGTAGCGTCACCAACACCCCGACCATCAAACACACAGACTTGAATGCCCTGCTGCCTATTTCTCTAATTCAATGCAGAGTGGATTCACTTGAAGGCGGATTGAAAACCTCTTCAGATGCTCCAGCGCCAGACCCCACATGCGACACGACTGTCCGGAGCCGTTAATGAGCAGCACGCGCTTCTCTGGCGCAGCGGCGCCGTGCAGCTCGAAGTAGACTGGACGCGTCCTGGGCAACTTTCAGTGATTCGGCACGCAGCGGAGTCGGGTGGCCAAACATTATTATTTTATTTATTTTATTTTATTTTATTCACCCAATGGACGCCTTCCTCGCGCGCTTCGCCGGCGTCGAAAGCGAAGAAAACTGGAGCGGCCGCGACCGCGCGATGGCGCAGCTGGCCGAGGCGCTGCGCAGCGACGCGGCGCAGCGGGCGGCGCTCGGCCACGGGCGGCGCGCTGCGGGCTGTGCTGGACGCGGTGCTGAAGGCGGTGCGTGTCATTCTTCTATCTTCTTCTGTCTTCTTCTATCTTTTCTCTTTTCTTTCCTTCTGCTTCTTTCGGCTTCATTCTTATAACTTGAACACCGAAACAGAGCGCGTCGCTGCGCACAGCACTCGCGATGACGGCATGCGCATGCGTCGCTGCAATCGCAGAAACTGTCGAACAAAGTGCACTCGAAGTCCACGCGGAAGGTGCCGTGAAGGGAATGCTGAAACTGGCCGGTTTGTGATACGACTAGTTGAAGTTTCCTTGCTTGGGTCTGGAGTCTTGACAGCTGCTCACAAAATAGGAGCCTCAAAGAAACTAATTGCATCATCTGCTAGCACAGCAATGGTTTCTCTCCTTGAACACACGCAATTTCACCTCAAAATTCTGGAACTGTTTGTTGCTGCCACCTCAGACAAAAACGCCCAAGTCAGACAGTATGCAATGCAGTATGTGCTTTACCAACTAAATCATACTGTCCAAAATGGTGGGGCGGCCATTGTTACGCGAACTGGCGGTATTGATGTGTTGGACAGATGTCTCAGAAAGTCACTGTCTGATGCCAATCCGGCTGTGAGAGAAGCTAGTCGTGCCGTCTTTGATATTCTCATGGAGCAGTGGCCAAAACGCGCCGAGGCTCTGTTGGCGGACTTGGATCCAAATACGCGCAAAGCCGTTATCAAGAGTTCCGCGTCTGCAGCTGCCACATCAAAGAAGTCTAAAGTGGATGGTAGCAAAACCGCCACCCCCTCAATCGCAGCAGCGGCTTCGAGAGAATATTTGTCTCCTGTGAAGCCTTCTCCGAAAAAGCCACTTGTGGCATCTTCTCCATTGAATAATCATGGGGAGATTGTGCAAGCAGCAGCAACGAATCTACCTCAGAAGACCACACCAATTCAGCAAATTCTCTATGATCTCCAAGAAGATTCAAAGATGTGCGCAGGTCTTGACGCCTTGGCTCAGTTTTCATCTCTACCCAAACCTGAACATTCTCAAATTCAGCAACAGCTTGAGTCTATCATTGCCAACCCTTCATCCCCTTTGAGTTTGGAAATTCTTCTCAACACCTGTCATTTGGAGTCTCTTTCAAAACAGAGCCTAATTTCCATCGATTCGATTGTTGCAGCAGGAATGTCTGTCCTAACTGGAGAAGCCCCTGTTCCGTGCCCAAGCTTCCTATTCACCCCACAACTTCAACAACTGATTAAAAATCATATCGAATCATCGATGGGACCGGCCGAGGCGTTTGGCTTCCTCTCTCTCTCCCTCGCACAAAACAGTAATCCAGCCCTTTTGAAGCCACGGTCTCGAGGGCCTTCCTCGTCTCCGAAAACCAAATCTTTAGCTCCTGGAGATCTTTCTGGAGCTTCATTTACAGCAAAGATGCTCGCTCAGTTTGTTGCTAAACACAAGAATGTTATTGGAAGCTACCAGCAACAACAAATACGCTCAGTCGTTGTTTCCATAACACGCTTGTTTTCTCTTAAAAGTACAACCAAATCATGTCGCAGCGATCTTTTTGAGATTCTTGGTGTTTTGGTTGAATTGTTCAAGGATATTGTTGTAAAGGTCTTGGAGACCGTTGACTTTGACATTGCCGATGAGATAAAAAGCACACTAGGAATAAGTGAAGAAATGGAGGAAGAAGAGGATCGCGCTTGTGAAATGGAGACTATTGAACCTAAAAACGCCGCACCGTCTCACAATCTGGATGAATCAAGTTCCATGGGGCTCAGATAATTCAGCGGACGTTAGCGTCAGCTACTTTGGGGTTGGAGATAACGACGAAGGTATCGAAGGACCAGTCGAATTTGGTGGATATGACATTTGAGAGTGGATTGGTCGAGCAGTCCTTACTCGTCGATGACGCACAGCCACACCAATATCATCAAACAGAATATGTTGAGTATTGAATTTGCATTTTTGGCCTTTTCCCTGTGGATTAATACCATCATCCTTTTTTGGTAGGATGATTACCAAAAGCAAACAACACCAAAACCTGCAAAGACCCTTCTCCAACAATCTGACCCTAATTCACCCATTTCTCGCGGAATGGTTGGATTGGCGACTGAAGATCCGTTGATTGACTTTGATGCTTCCGTCATCACCCCTTCCACCGTTTGCAACCCTGTACCTCCGCCGGAACCTGTGCCTGTTGTAAAGGCCACAGAAGTTCCAGAGCAACGGCAAAGTTTCCAAAATCCGAGGCAACGCAAACAATGAATTTATCAAGTGGTTTTCTAAATTCGTCGACAAGGAGTATACTACCAGTGTTCTTGAAATGCTATACTGCATGGCGAACCTGCAAGGAGGAGTGAGTGCACGTCCCTGCTCGGCAGATTGTGCAGTTGAAATGTGTGGCGCAGTTCTGGATGCTGTGTGCCAAAAAGATGAGGGGATTGGAAAAGAAGTGACGGAAGCACTGTTTCTTATACTGGGTGAACTTTTTTGTAGAGAAGAAGTATGTAGGTATTTATCCCGTCGATATGAGAATGGTGATTCATTGGTTGAGAGTTTGGTTTCTGCAAGGAGTGACGCCCGGTTTGAGGTTTGTTGAAGCAATACTTCCGGCATCTGCCAAAAAAATGAAGCAAACTTACATACTGTCAATTTATAGGTTGCTGGAAGCGCGGATAATGCTTTGATTGCATTCATGGATAACATGGACACGAGATTCTGTTTTGAAGCAATTAGTTTCTGTGTTGGAACGACGTGTGTTTACAGATTGGACAGAAGACGCAACCGCTGATGACTACCAGCCGCATCCAAATGCAGGATTGTTTGATTACCTTGGAAAGCTTGTGAAAAATCATGTTGGGCAGGATATCCGAACGGAAGAAGCAAGCTGGCACGTGGATCGAGTACTGGCAGTTTGCGCCCAGGTAAAAACAAAAAGATAGGCATTGGAAAATTTAAATCCTTTCCTTTTTTGGCATTTAGGAAATGGGCTTCAAGCCGGGTAGATATTCGACGAAGCGCCATGATGTGTCTTGTGGAGCTTTGTAATGTATGGAAGGAAGATATTGAGGGGAATGGAGGATTTTGGAGTAAGATTGGCAGATTACTGTCGCCGTCTCAGATGCACTTGTTGACTTCTTATGTGTCGGCATAGTTTTTTACTGTTTTTTATTTACATTATTTATACAACACCCCCCTTGTCAAATAAATCAATGTTTGAATCAAGCCAAAGCAGTCCAAACAATCAGAAAACTTGACAGAAAAATAACAAAGCTCTTCTTTCTCTGCAATGAGATACACACGTACCCCAGCTCGTTTCTCGCAAGCAGCTCGACATGGCATTGCATGGACAGTTCTCGCCTGCTCGTTGGTTGCCTTGCTAATGGCCATCACTCAAACTACTATCAATATCGCCACCATATCAGACAAAGAAAAACAATCTGCATTCTCTCTTTCATCTCGCGCCGATTCCAAAGAGACAGTGTTCAGCAATCGTAAACTGCATCACCAAAGCCACAAAAACAGTTTATTTTGAAGGAAACCCCAATTACACGCTGGCTCTTGCTTCTGAATTTAATCAAGCGTATGTGGGTGAAAGGTCTCCTATTGCATTTACGTATCCGGAAAAGGAGTCAGGAGGTATACAAAGAATCGTGTCTCGTTTTTTTTTTTCCGGCTAACCAAAAAACAAAAAAGGTTTCAGCAATCGTGAAGTGCGCAGCAAATCTCAAGATTCCCATCGTAGCCCGCGGGGGCGGTAATTCATACGCTGCACTTTCTATTATCGATCAAGGGATTGTTGTTGACATGGCAAAATTCACGTCCATCACTGTCGACGCCAAAAAAAGAGTGGCGGTAATTGGAGCAGGAAACTGGTTGGGCCGCGTTTATGTTGTTTTAGGAAAAGTATGGGTTTGTGCTTCCTGGTGGTGATCATCCTGGTGTTGGGGTTGCAGGACTTACGCTTGGTGGTGGGTTTGGATTGATTTCGAGGCAGTTTGGTTTAATGGTGGATTACTTGACTGAGGTTCGGTTGGTGGATGCGAAAGGAAGAGTTCGGGTTGTAAACGCGAAAACTGACAAGCAATTGTTTTGGTATGGCTGAAGAACTGTAATAGGCATTTGACACGTTCACTGACAAACACACACTCAGGGCTCTTCGAGGGAGTGGGTCAGGGAAACTTTGGAATTGTAACGTCTTTCAAATTCAATTTGATTCCTGCCGCTGGAAAGTCTCTTACGTATCAAATGTACTGGTGGCTGAACGTCACGGACCCTGTAGCCAGGATCAAGATTGTTTCAAACTTTATTGAAGAGACTCCGAAGCTTCCAAAGGATATCACATGTTCTCTGTATTTGTCTTCTATTGACAACCATATGAGCCTCACCGTTGCGAGATGGAACAAGAATTTCACAGATGGCGCTTTGAACAATACGATTCTTGGACTACCAGCAGCCAATAGCACCGAAACGAAAGTGTTTTCCAGCTATGTAGATTTGATGCTGGAGGTTTGGTTTTTCAGAAACTGGACAAAACCAGCTTTCATGGACAGAGACCAAGTTCGGTCAGTGGACGCGATGGTTGCAACATCAATGTACTCTGAAGCAGACCCCAAATCTGGAACACCAATGGCCAGCAATCGAAGCGATGCTCTTGCCCATTTGGTGAATGAATACCTTGTGAATTCTCAACAGTTTATGGGGACCATCCAGTTGAACACATGGGGCGGGGCCATCTCGAAAGTACCAAGGAAAAGTACATCGTTTGTACATCGCGGTAATTACATCAGCTACCAAGCCCTCGCATCCGTGGATAAAAATGGAACAGCAGCCCCAAAACAGTTTCTGGAATCATGGCGGAGATCCATGACTCCATTCATTATCCCTCAGGCTTACCAGTGTTATGTTGACACGAGCCTTCCTGATCGTTTCTACTATGGAAATGAAAACGTTCCGATTCTAAAGTCCATCAAGAAACGTGTGGATCCTACCAATGTTTGGGGATACAAAGGTGGGCTTGGTGGCGGAAGGAAGGGGACATGTGGGAATGGACTTGTTGGTGATGGAGTCTGTGCTGCTGTGGGTCACTATTGCATGGATAACGGGATTTGCTCTAATAATGGAACTTTCTGCTCTGTTTGAAAATAGTATGGCCGTTTTCTTTCTTGTTTTTTTTTTGTTTGGTTGCATTTCTTTCATATTTTGAGTATTTAATGACATTGTTTGTTGCATTTTTTATCTAATTGCGTTTGCATGTACTTTTATTGAGTCCGGAAAGACTGGCGGATGGGCAGGCGTTCGATTGTGATTAATGTTAATCAAAGCCTCCAGGTTGACATCAGCTCTTGTGGCTTAGTTGGTCAAAGCGTCGGTCTCATAATCCGAAGGTCACCAGTTCGACTCTGGTCAAGAGCATCGTATCTTATATAAGTTTTGTTGGCCTTTGCGATTGCCATTGGTTGGAAGAGTCACCTGAACCTGCGAAAACAAACCAGTGTTAAATAAATAACAACTTGAACAGGAAAAAAGTACGAGGCTGGGTTTGCGTTGCTAAGGATCTTAAGAATAAATCTCTTGTTTGTTTGTATGGTGAGCACTGAGTGGTGAGGTAAGTCGGTTATTCCAATTTGAGATCTTCATAAGCTCATATACATTATAAGGATGCTTATTCCGATAATAGTTGCCAATAATGTAAATGTATTTAACGGTAAAACTTGACATCAATTTAAAAGCGAACTACGAGTTTCCCAAAAACATGACCAGCTTCCAACAAAGCCATCGCCTCTGGAATCTGATTGAATGGAAACACTGCTTGAACCACAGACTTCAATTTCCCCGCCTCAATCAACTGTTTAACATCTTCCAAAGCCTGTCGCGAAGCAGTGTTCATGACCATTTCAACCCGTCTTGGTGTCGCCGGATTTATTTTCGCCTTGATGTTATCCCACACATTTCCCACGACAACCCCTGTTCCAAGACCTCCCGCGGAGACATAGGCACCCTTTTCATGGATTACTCTGCAGCAATCGGCGATGGATTGGGTTGCAACGATATCAAGAACGTAATCGTAAATCTTGCCTGATTGGGTAAAGTTTTCCTTGGTGTAGTCGACGGTGTAATCGGCGCCAAGAGACTTCATCAAGTCAATGTTCTTGGTGCTACACACTGCTGTGACTTCAGCGCCGACCGCTTTCGCGATTTGCACAGCGGCCGTTCCCACACCGCCCGACGCGCCGTTGATGAGGACTTTTTGACCTGGCTGCAGTTTGGCGAACTTGTGGATTGCCTGGTATGCGGTGGTGGCGGACACGGGTACGGCAGCTGCCTCTTCAAAGGACATGTTGGATGGCTTGGGGCAGACCATGGTTTCGGGAACGGCAACGTATTCGCCGAATGCGCCGAGGACTTTGACGCCTGGTTCAGTGAAGACTTGGTCCCCGACTTTGAGATCCTTGACGGCAGGGCCGATAGCTTCAATAATGCCGGAGAGGGCTGTGCCTGGAACAAGATTCTTTTTCGGTGCTGGGAGTCCAATCATGGCACGGATGAGGTAAGGGTCTCCTTTGGTAACATGCCAGTCGGCAGCGTTGAGTCCAGCGGCTTTTACTTTGATCAGGACTTGGTTCTTGACGGCAGTTGGCTTGGGGAGTTGGGTAAGAACGAGCGATTGGTGGGCTGGTCCGTATTGCTTGAGAATGAAGGCCTGCATATGAGCTTCTGGTTTGTCTGTTTTTTTTTTTTTCAAGTTTTGAATGGACATATGTCACTGGGGGAGTTGCCTTGTATTTATAGGAGCTTGGAAGGCTTGTGGCACACGATTTTTGAAAAAAAGTTGAATTTAAGACCAAAAAAGTTTCAACGACAAATTCTGACAAATTGGTACATTTGACAAATACAATACAAAAATGCCGCACACACACCAAAAGACTACTTTTTCAAAACCGCACGATGAGCCTTGACAATCTTTTCCACACTTTTGTTTTTAGATCCTTTCAAAACTGCCTTGATATCCATGAAGCCAGCAGCCTCTTGTGCAACATTGTTATCCTTCAACTATTTTCAAAGTCAATGAGTCAATGTGCTATCCCCCACGTAAAAACAAAACACAAACCAATGTTCCAAGAGCAATAAGGATACGGTATTCATTTTCTACATCTGATTCTGCAGCAAGGAACTGTAGGGGAATGTAAGTTCATGTGGACATGATAAAAGGCCAGCCAAACCTGAAGCAAATGCGTCAACAAGTCGAAACTGAACGAATCATCCTTCCTCTCCTTCAATACAATCGTCAAACTGTTACAATGAGAAAAAAAAAACGGTTAAGAACACCAATATTTCCACCAGCAAAAAAAAAAAAAAATACCCACTTCAAGAAAACAGCAGCAACAGCCAAACGCAAATTCGCATTCGAACTTAAACTCCATTTATATCCCAAAACATCCACAATCGTCTGGCGATTCTTGTACATGTACTCGATCCCTTCTTTTGTTCCAACAAAATTCGCAATGGCACGCATCGCAAGCATCTTATTCGTCTCAGACCCAACTTCTGCAAACGAATTCGTCAATCCGGCACTGTTGAGCAACTTGGGAAGAAGATCAGCTCCACCCATCGAGAGTGGTGCTGATGAATACAACACTGAAACACGAATAATGTCGATTCCTAAATACAAAAACAAACATGTGCTTAAAAAACCATGTTGAACAAAGGCAGCACTAATCCCAAAAATTCAAAACCTGGAAACCGAACGGATTCTGGCCATTCATATGCAATCTTGGACACCACATCCCAGTAGCGTTGATTCAAACTACTCGCCACCTTATCTTTTCCAGCCTCGATTAAATCCAACAGAGAGCTCAAGGTAGAGAGGTCATCGGCAGTCAACACGCGCCCCTACGACCAAGTTTTTTTTGGTTTGTTTTAATGTGAAGTCATCATCCAAAAAGGCGTTCTCATTACTTCAACTTTAGATGAATCGCCATTCAATTGCGTAATCTTTGTTTTGACTCCTTTGCAATTAATAGCCGCAAAAGTACTGTACACGCCTGGGAACAGATTTTCGACAGGGGCCGTTACAGCCGCTGATGATACAGAAGCAGCCGATCCAGGAACATATCTCCCCGCGCCCGTGAATGGATCCACAAAATTGCTGTTGAGTTCTTGCCCAATTGTTGTGGGCTTTGCATTTTGGATGATAAAGTTTCCAATTTGATCCAAAAAGTCTTGATTCAGTTCATGCGTATCAATGAATCTTTGTGCAGCCATGTATGGGTTTTCTGGAAAAATATGGAGTTTCAAATGCAGATTCAAACAACAACGGGTATCACGAACTTACCAGAGTTATTGTATGGCAACTTAAGGTTCTGCCCAGCTCCAATATCAATGTCAAACACAAAATCGTATTCACGCCCTCCGTACATTTGCTTACGACCTCCACCCACAGCGTCAACAACTTCTCCAATCTTGACCCATTGGCCGTCAGTGAATTGATGCGCTTCCACAAGATCTCCGCTTCGAATCATGATGACTTGATCTGGTCTGCCAGGATTCGCCAATGCTTCGATTCCAGGTAACTTTGTCTTGTCGACATCACCAACCTGATTTCTAAATTGTTTGGCATGTTTTTTTTTAGCTAGAAAACTCCATTAATATTTGATAAAACGTGATCGTACGATGGAATTTGATGTTTGGCAACAGCATCATCGAATGCTTTAACTTGCTCCAATGTGGCCGCGCGTTCTTCACTGGTAGGTAAACACTCGAACCACAGCCGTCACTTCCTCCAGACGCGATATCACCGTTTGGAAGCGCTGTTACACACCACACAGCTTGTACATGGGATGTTGAATAGTTTGAACGCATTTGTAACCTTGGAGGAAGGAGTTGGTGAGATTTATGAAAGTCGGTATAGCAAGTGCTTACTCAATCCGTCGGCTTTCCAAATCCGAACTGTACGATCTTCACCACAAGACGCAAATCCACCTCCTGGAAGAATTGTTAAACCATATACAAACGATGTGTGAGCAGATAGCTCTGCCAAACATTCGCCACTGTACGCCCAGACCCGGATTGTGCTGTGAAAACAAAAATCTCAGAATGAAAAGATCTCTAACTCAAAATAACAATTGAAACCTGTCGTTGGAGGCCGAAATGAATCCCACACCTTCCAAAGGCGCCAATGCACGTACGGCATCTGTGTGCCCTGCTAAGAGTACGAACACACTTTCCATCTTTCCAAAGCTTTATGGTTTTATCGGCAGAAGCTGATTGTGACAGACAGTCAGTGCCTAAACGGATTCGATTCTCTCTGACGCAGACGGTTAACGCACCAGTGAGAATTCCATAGTCTCCTGCGCTCATGACTGCCCAGACAGCCTGCTCGTGCCCTTTCAACGTCAGTACACATTCCCAATTGACCCAGAGTTTAGCGGTTCTGTGTACGAGAATCAAGTCAGGTCGCTGTCCCAATGTCACCACCACACCACCACCACGAGCCGCATTACTTGTCCCAGCTGCCTGAAATAATGCCGCCGGTCGCGCCGTCGACGGCCAGGGCGCTCACGTTGTCCTCGTGGCCCAGCAGCACAAACAGCGGCTCTGCGTCGGCGTCGGCGCGCGGATCGGCGACGGCGACGCTCTTGTCCTGCGAGCCGCTGGCGACGAGCCCGGCGGGGTGGGCGGGCGTCGGCGCGAGGACGGCGAGCGAGTTCGCAAAGTGCGCGTGCGTCGCCGCCGCGTTGCGCAGCTGGAAGCCCGGCGCCGCCGCCCCGCGCGTCCACCGCAGCACGCGCCCGTCGCGCGACGCCGAAAACAGCGTCTGCTCGGCGGCCGCCTGCGCGTGCGCGTCGGCTGCGAGCGCCTTGACCTGCGGGCGTCAGCGTTAGCGCGTGCGGAACACAACGAAAGACGCACGTCCTGCGAGTGGCCCTCAAGCTGCGCGGAGAGCGAATACAGCGAGTGTGTCATGTTTGCGGCGGTGTGTTGGTTATTTATTATTTCTTTATTTCAAAGTTGTTTCTTGGTCTATTCAAACAGCGAGCATCACAAGAGTATTACACATCAGAGAACACATCAGAGAACAAAACACGAAAAAAGAAAATTACATAATAATAAGCTTCTTTTTTATTTTTTTTAATCATAGCTTTTGTTCCAATAATAAAAAAGGGTAACCAAATAACCGCTGGCAAAAAAAAAGGGATTCTATTCTCATCAGCAACCAACGTACCAAACGATCCAAGCAGATCCGAGACAGTAGTACATGGTATTGGCAGAACATTTACTTTCTCCTCCAGTACATGGTTGACCAACAACTGGGCCTCCAGATGATGTGGTGGTTGTGGCAGCAGCCTTGGTGGTGGTGGTGGTGGTGGTGGTGGTAGTGGGTTTGGCAGTGGTGGTCGCTGGCTTGACTGTGGTGGTAGTAGTGGTGGTAGTTGGCTTCACAGTGGTGGTGGAAGTTGGCTTGACGGTGGTGGTGGTGGTGGTTGTGGTAGTGGATGGCTTAGCAGTGGTAGTGGTTGGCTTAGCGGTTGTAGTTGTGGTGGTAGTAGTAGTACTTGGCTTGGCAGTAGTGGTGGTAGTGGTAGTGGTCGTGGTAGCTCCGCCAGTGGCCTTACACAAAGCTTCCTGGACCCAAGCTTCACCATTTGCACTCTTCTCACCTGGAACGGTACCCAGGTTGACCCAGAACTTGGCCTTGTAGTTGTAACCCTGGTAACTGACAGTTGACTCCGCCTTGTATTGTTCAGTAGCGTTGAATGGAGGGTAACAGTTTGGCTTTCCAGCAGGTGGTGGTCGGTTTGGTGGAGAAGTGATGGGAACAGTTGTAGGAAGATCCTGGCAAGAGTGGGTCGTTCAAGATTGGAAGAGAACCAGCGCAACGTGGAGTGTTTGCACCCAAGACAACCTTACAGAGATTTTGGGCCAAGAGGTTAACGTACACGTCAGCAGCGGTTCCTTGTTCCTTGAAGAGTTCCCAGAAGAATCCTCCCTTGTAGTACGGTTGAGTGTTGGACAAAATTTTTCCAGCAAGGTCGTTGGAGAGTGGCATTTGGTGAGCTTCGTCGACAGACTTTGGTGGGTAATGCTGGGGTACCAATTTCGTAACCAACGTTAGCGTCAATTCCAGCGGCAGTGTAGAGACCCAAGTAGAAGGCAACTTGTCCAGTCCAAGGTACAGTCAGCAGCGTTGGTTGTTGGGCATCCAACCTTAGGGTCGTTGGACAAGTCGTAACTCATAACGTTCCAACCACCAGCGTTGGCACCAGAGCCAATCCATTGAACCAGGTCTGGGTAAGCTTGAACCATGTTAAGGGAGAGTCCCTTGTGGTTACCTCCCCACCAAGTACCCGCCCAGGCACCAGCGGCAGAGGCAGCAGTAGAAACCTTCAATTGTGGGTAGTGCTTTTGAACAGCGAGTCTCATGTCTTGCATAATGGCAGTGAACTTGAACACAGTTTGGAGCAACGAGCAGTCACCCTTGGAGCAATCTTTGCCCGCGGAGCTGTCAGTCTTGAACATGTCGGCATGCCAGAATTCTTCGTAGTCAATGTCAACTCCATCAAGACCCAAGTCCTTGGCAAGAAGGACAAGATCTTCGTATGGGTCACGGCCCTTGTTGGCCCAAGTTGGGTTTCCTGGAACAGTGAATCCGTTGTACTTTTGGCCACCGAGCAACTCAGGGTGCCAGACTGGGGCAACACCCAAGTTGTTGTTGGAACGCACATAATCTTGTGCCTGCTTCCAGAGAGCACTGTTTCCTGGTTCTGGGAAGATGGTGAAGGAATCGAAAGTGTTTCCGTTGGACGGTGGTTCACTGTGTAAAAAAAAAACATCATAAGCTTCCCGTTCAGATGAAGTTCAGAGTGCTGTTTCTACTTACCAAGCGTAACAGAACTGGTTCGCTTCGTTACACGATGCAAAGTTGCCTCCTCCGTATTTCTGGATGGTAGATTGGTATGTTGGGCTGGAGTGAGAGTAGTTGTCGATAGAGTACTTTGCATACGCATATGGCCTATCGTTTTTGGAATTAGAAATAAGGATGAGTCATGTGATTCATGTGATTTCGGGTGGGTTCTCTCACCAACAGTTGTAGTCCCATCCACCCATAGACAAGAAAACTTCAACACCTCCAGCTTGAAGCTGTTGCGTGTATTTCTTGATTTCAGCAAAACCAAAGTCAGCTTGAGTGTTGTTGTAGTTCAACCCAACACCAGCGAGAGTGTTGGAACCTGGCTCGTAGTACATGTCTGGACGCACAAAAGACAACCAGAGACGGTTGACTGGCAAGGTGGCAGCGTTTTGGGCAAGCAAAGCCAGCTTCGTTGGGTCCCCAAAGAGAACGTAGCCGCCAACGACCTTGTCGACAGGTGGGTTGGCAAGGGCGTTGACTGAGGAAAGGGTGGAGAGTGCCACACTGAGGATAGAGAGAAGCATAGCGGTTTTTGATGGGGAGTACGGAATTGATTCAGCTCTGGTCTTTATACCCTTTTTGGGTGGCCCCTTACGAGTCAGCTGAATGCACATGTGATCACAACTGGAATTTTCATGTGGAGTCACGTGGAGCCACATGCTTCATGTTCAATCTCATGATCCAGAACCCAAAAAACCCAAAAGTGGTTGTGGCAAAATGGGGCTAAGACATTGATTTTGGGATAAGATGGCATTGTCGCAAGTAGGAAAAGTATCAAGCGAACGGACTTACAGAGCTCACTGGCGCTGCGGACTAAGAGTAAACTGGCAAACACAGTCAACTTGACGGTTGAGCTTTTGCGTTAACGAAAAATGGCATATGAAACAATTCATTCTCAATCATTCAGTTGAAGAGGTTGTGGTGATTGTGGGTCCAAAATATTTATTGACATTGTAAACCCTGAACCAATGGTTCGTAGCCCATCCCGCCTTCCGCTCCCATTACCGCAAGAGCTTCTGAATGAAATCGAAAGCTATCTCGATCCATTGTCGTTGTTCCTGATCAACCGATTGGGCCCGATCTACTCCGAAGAGTTTCGTACACTTCTTGCTGGTGCCTTCCTCACAGACAACTGTTCAGCGGTGCAACAATTGCTATCAAGATCAACGGAACGAGCTGATGCAAATGGGAAAGCCTACCATATCTCTTCAACAGGGCCTTGGGAAGCATACTTTGTGGTATCAGAAAAGCAGCATCGCATTTGTGGACTCAACGGCGTAAACCCCCTTGGCGGTATCCCCAACCTCTTCAGTTGTGGTGACGACAGTTTGGCCCGAATGAATGGAATGCTGGATCATCTTGAATTCATGTCAACCACCATTGCACAAAGGCAAACAATTGAAAAGTGGTTTTTGCGTTTGGCCGTTCGATACATTCTTCCCGATGTTCTGGCTCTTGATTGTATTTCCGTGCAACATAAACTTGTTTGTTATGCGGTTCTGTGTGAGGATCTCGCTTCTGTTGAGAAACTGGCGAGTCGATTCATTGTATTAACAACTTGGACTGGTGAGTTTCCCAATGAGGAAATTCACATCCTTGTAAGCTTTTTTTTTACACATCTATTTAATACCAAAAAAAAAAGATGAAGAAAGTCAAGACGAGTGGTGGTCTAGTCACTCGGGTGGTGATTGGAATCGTGACAGGGGAACTCCGTGGTGTGGACAAATCAAGCGAATTCTCCCTTTGGCTTACAAAGAGTCCCTTCAGTCGCAATATCCCAAAATGCAGAAAATGATCTTCCATGCCGCATCGGTGACTTGCAGTCCTGTTTTATGGGGCGAAATGATGGTCTATGCAGTACAAGCAGGCGCAGTCAACGACGCAAAGATAATTCTTGAAAACGATTCCGATTCGCTAGTAAAAGCGATAAGAAATGTCTTTAATTCATACACGGAGTACAGCTCAGTGGAATACAATCCCGACGTCGTCGCGGCGCTTCTTGTCGCTGGGAAAACTGATATGGTGGTGTGGTTGTTGGACAATGTTGAACACGAGAACCTCATTTTTCGCCACATCAAAACGTACGCCGCTGCCTATGGGCACTTCCACATTGCCGCTAAGGCCTTGAAGGAAGATATTGGGTTCGCGATTACCCCAACAGCGCTTGGACTGGCTGTGGCAAACGGAAGCATTGTGAATCTGAACTGGATTCTAAACAATACCAAATTGAGGATAACTGACACCAATGAGGAAGATAGCGATTGTGAGGATAATGGTGGCTATGGAGATGCAAACCACTGCGACATTGACATTAACCAAGCTTTTGAGGCTGGTCACTTGGATATGGTGGAATTCCTTGTTCAAGAACATGGATTTGATCGACCCACTGTTTGAATCAGACAGATTGCGATAATGATGACTCGGACGCGGACGCAGACACGGATTTTTTTCAGTTTGATTGGCAGATTCTTCAACGTAAATGAATATGAATAACAGTTGATCAGATTCTCTGCACCGTGACAGTACCCTGTGATTTGTAACCTTGGAATTGGAAGATTCAAGAACCCAGTGCACTGGTCCTAGACCCTTCTTCAATGCGCTACTAATGATTGCAAGAACCCTAAAATTCTCCAGACGGTCATACTTCCATCATTTGTATTCCTTGCCATTTCGTCTGATGTTCCCATGTTTCTTTCTCAAACTTCATTTGGACATCGTCGGAAAGTTGCACTTGCATCCAAGTAGCAGTAGCCATTGACTCGAAAACAAGACAACGTGGCCGAGCGGTTAAGGCGGTAGACTAGAAATCTACTTCCCTCTGGGAGCGCAGGTTCAAATCCTGCCGTTGTCGAAGAATGTTTTAGTTAAGATGAAGAGGTGTTTGTTGCAACTGATTTTGTCAAGATTTTGTAGTTCATCTGAACTTTCTTTTTTTTTTTTTTAAGATTTGATCTTCATTAGTAGTATTTATCTATTTATAACTTTACAATGAGTTGCCACCATGTTGATCGACCAGCGTCTGTCAAGCGAATGAGTCCACAGCAGTTGGTATGAGCAAGGGCGATTGCAACGGCGGCGATAAAGCAAATAACTGTAGTCATATTCAACAGAACGCCAATGCCAACAAGTACATGGCGATCCTTACAGACCAATCACCGTTTGTCGCACCCAGCGGAAAGACAGTCAGCATGAACGCGGCGTCGGCCGTGCACATGCTGCGGGCGACCAGCGGGGCGCACTTTGCGCGGTTTTTGCTCGCGCAGCTTGGCGACCGCGCGGACGTGTGGACTAGCGACGCGCAGCTGTTCTACCTCGAGATCGCCGTGGACGCGTTCCTCAACCACGACTTTGAGTTTGCGTCCTCGTGCTACGGCATGTACCTGCTGATCGCGCACGTGCTGTGGGCGGGCGGACGCCTCGCGCAGCTGTTTGGCGGCGACGGCGCGCCGACTGTGGCGGCGCTGCCGCTGTTCGGCGGGCTGGCGGCGGCGCTGGGCGACGAGCGCGGGCTGCTCGCGGCGCTGCAGGGCAACCCGCGCGTCGCGTGCGACTGCCTCAACGCCGAGGACCCGTACCACCCGCACTTCGGCCGCGTCGTGCCGCGCAACCTGCTGTTCGACGTCGAGCTCGAGACGCGGCCGCGCGGCTACAAGCTGGACTGCGCCCGCTGCCGCCGCAGTCCGGACCTGGCCGCCGACGGCAAGGACTTCAAGAAGTGCAGCCGCTGCCAGCGCGTGCGCTACTGCTCCGTCGACTGCCAGAAGAGCGACTGGAAGGAACACAAGCCCATGTGCGGACTCAAGACGGCAGACTGGTGGGGCCGCACGCCGAAAATGTCAAAGCAGCAACGGCTGGACATGGGCTTGGTGTGATTCCTTGGAATACCAAAATAAACTTGAGCACTGACTTTCCACTCCTCGACTATTCAGTGCTATCCAGTAGAATAAGAACTCAACTTGCAGCCGTCGGGGCAATTTTGTTTGGGTCAACTGCTGTTACCGTGACAGGCTGTCAACCCATTCTACGCAGCCACACCCACCATCCAATACTTAAATACTCCAATAGGGAAAACGATGATGGAATAGCAACGTTGCACTGGATAAGCATCAAAATGCTCTTTAAGTTTTTCCAATAAGTGATTATTTGAAATTAAGTAGTATTAAACTAGCTGAAATTAGCATGACTCCTTGGCGCAACGGTAGCGCGTTCGTCTCCAAAGCGAAAGGTTGCGCGTTCAAATCGCGTAGGGGTCAGTATTGTCACAATCTATTAAGGGATTCATTTTGGAAGAAACAGTAACTGACGTCTTGGGGCTAATTAACCATTCACTGACTTGTATGCGAAACGTGAACGAGGGTTTTATGCACTCCATTTTATTTTATAGACACTAGAAGCAGGACACACAAAACACTCAAACGAACACATACAATATTCGACTTTTCAAGTCGTCAGCTGCTAGTATGAGCAACTGGCTTAGAGACAGTTTCCATAGATGGCACCACCGTAGTTGTTTCCAGCAACTGGAGTACACTTGAATCCGATGTGGCAGATTGGGCCAGAGATCTGCACGCTGCTTGGAACAGATGGAAGAGACGCGCTCAAGACATCTGGTGAAGCATCTCCTGCGCAGTATTCTCCATAGGCGGCAATTGGTCTGCAAATACCCTGCACGCCAGCCTTGGGTTGGTCGGCGAAGGAGTAGTGCCAGCAGTCGACGGTTTCGTAACAGTCGCTCATGGCCTTGCATGGAGAACCTGGACGACCGCCGTCTGGAGAGCAGTTGGGACCGGTGCAGGCAGCAGAGACGGTGATGGCAGCGAAGGCAAGAATGGCAGTAAATTGCATCTTTGTTTTAGTTGGTGGTATAAGTGAATTTCAGTGAAGTGACCTGCGCCATTTTATACTTTTATCGATAAGAATTGATGATATTGATAACATAAGTGATTAAACACGTTGTTCTGAGTGATAACGCGGGATAACGCACACAGGCTTGACTGGGGCTGGCTGACACGATTGAATCAAGACACGAGACAAAACAGGGTTGACATTGAAATGTGCAAGTGCCAGAATCCAAGAAATGTATATGCCGGAATGAATAAAGCAAGCATTTTATGTACACACAAAGTCTTGTCGATGGACCGCCAGAGGAAACCACCTGGTGTATATATACTGACCGCAAATGTCAAGAAAGGGTAAAGCCGTTCAAGCCCACAACCCTTTTTTGGGGTTTTGGTCCAGCACAACCAGCCACATTCCAAGCCGAAACACTGGTATCACTCAAAGTTCTCGCAATTATTCGATAAGCGACATGCAGAGACCAGCCCCAGCGAAACCCTTTTTTCTCCTGTCGCACACTGAATGATAACAAATTTCCATAAAAAGGCAATTGATGCCGTGCCTTTCAATCCCATCAAACACAACTTGAATAACCAAAGATGCAATTCACTGCCATTCTTGCCTTTGCTGCCATCGCCGTCTCTGCTGCACCTGTCTGCAACGGTCCCAACTGCTCTCCAGACGGTGGTCGTCCAGGCTCTCCTTGCAAAGCCAAGAGCGATTGTTACGAAACCATTGACTGTTGGCACTACTCCTTCGCCGACCAACCCAAGGCTGGCGTACTGGGTATCTGCAGACCAATTGCCGCCTATGGAGAATACTGTGCCGGAGATGCCTCCTCTGACGTCTTGAGCGCGTCTCTTCCATCTGTTCCAAGCAGCGTGCAGATCTCTGGCCCAATCTGCCACACTGGATTCAAGTGTACTCCAGTTGCTGGAAACAGCTACGGTGGTGCCATCTATGGAAACTGTCTCTAAACATGTCACTGAAGCGATTCATTCTTCTTGTATTCGTTTAGCTCTCAATTGTGCATTCTTGTCTTCATTTCTATTCAATAAAAATCAGAGTGCATATAAACGTAGTATTCGAGTACTTGCTGGAAGTTGCGTGACATCTAATCGAAAACGAAGAGCATTGACTTCAAATTCTCATTACGTATTATGAAAGCCTATTCTCCGAAACGGGGAATTATCCCCGGTCGCCGCCGTGAGAGGGCGGAATCTTGGCCACTAGACGATTTCGGATGGTGCCTCTTCAACTTAGGATGCTATTGAAAGCTTTCATAGTCAAACTTGCGGTGACATCACACTATTGCTTGCATTGCGCTGCATTAGGGCTTTTGGTACAATTTCTAAAATATCTTTGGAATAGCTCTGGCAAATTGTTCCTGGCTGCCGAGTGCCAACACGGCAAAGTTTCTTAGGGGTGTATTTATTAGTTAACACTAGAATACAAGCCAATGGATATGAAGGGGAGGTTTATTTTATTGTGTTGCACCAGAACATGTAAGTATATCACCTGGGACACGTTACCCTTCCATCTTTACATAGAACAAGATAAAGCAACCAACATATGGCTGATAGTGAGACTTGCGGACGGGATTGGGGATGTGGTGTAGGTGGAATACTAGTCTGATTGGTGGAAACTGGAATGTGTTTGGAGGGTACAAAGACAAATAAACAAAACGTTTTTCCAGCAAAATTCACAAGTCACCACATTATTAACATACATTAAAAAGCATGATTGGAATTGTGACCACACATTCCAACAGTATTCAATTTTTTTGCTCTTGACAAATGCATTCCTGCATCTGCTGGGCTGTCTGCGTTCTTGTTTCTAGGTCCCTCTTTTCTATGATATCTATTCTTCTTCCCATCTAGCTTCCACAGCAATTCCACATAAAGTAAGAAGGACCTGGGTTTGAATTGGGGCGAATGCGCAGATGGCTGGCATGCAATGCTTCATATGTTTACTCTCCCCTTGGAACATCAAAAGGAGTATAAGGTAATTGGTTTGTGTTGTACCAATTTTCTTTATGTCTCATGCTGTTTTAATATACACTGGACATGGTGTCTTGAACAAAAATATCAAGATGAATATGTGAACTCTGGTATTTCTCAAAACTGTTCAAAATCCTGGCGTCAAAACTTGCAGCCAAAAATCCATGAATTAGAAACAAAGCCGCACTATTGGACGATACTGGGCTGCAGCATATCCCAATGAGAGTGGGTAAAAAAGAATGGCAGACGTTGATGTTTGGGCTGCTTGCGAAAAAGAAGTTCACTGAGCTCGCAACGCCATGTCAACAAAGAAGCTGTTGCAAAACACCTGCTTGCTTGCAAATGGCACTGGAAACATGGGTTTTTGTACACATTGGAGCGGGAAAGCATTCCTGGAGCAGATGTGGTGATTTTAGTAGGTTGCACAAACAAGTCTAAAACAAACCACTTCCAAAGAGCGCATGGGAATGGATTGTTGAATTACAGGTTGGTTTAATTATTTTCATATCAAAAGTAGAACTTACCACTCACATTTTAAAGAGTGGGAAATACATGGCAAGAGCCCAAGAGTGTCAAAATAAGAATTGTTCAACAAGGAAACAGTGCTGGGGAATCCCACTTACAGAAAGATGTACAAGACGCTGGATGAACTCATGAAAATCAGTGGGATTATTTCACGTGGAGAGACAAGTCTATTGGGGAAAGACTGAGTTGTTTTTCAAAAGGAAAGTGCTTACTTTAAAAACCTAGTTAAGATCAATTGAATTTAGACAGCTAATAGGTTCTTTAAAAAAAAGGAAAAAATTATTTAGTGAAGGAATTGGCTTCCCAGATAAAAGCTGGCAGCGCAGTTTCAATGTATGCAAATGCTGTTTGGATGACAAGTCAAACTTGCGGATACTGTGGTTTTAAATGCAGTGAACTGTAATTTTGACACTTTTGAAGTTTGCTATTCCACTATAAATGTATGTTATATGGTTTGCATGTATAATTTTTAAACTTGAATTTGCTATCCATACATATAGTCTGACTTAACCTGCAGCAAAAAAAAATTGCAAAAGGGATGGTAAGGAGTAGCCATAGCAAAAGGGACTGCAAACAACCAGCAGCGTCAAACCAAGGCTAGGGCAGTGCCATGGCAATATTGTTAGGACAACAGAGAGCAGGATGCAAGCAATGGTAAAGGGAACCTGAATGACAATTAATTTGACAATATGCTGTTCAATAAATAAATGTTGCTCTATTGTTGTTTTTGCACATTTACATCCTTTGTGTGATATCAATGAAGGACCGTATTGCACTTCAGTCAAACTCTGTTGGTCTACATTTTGTTGTTGTTTTGCTGACAGCTGCTGCATTTGTAGTTGTTCTTGTTGGTGTTGCTGCTGGTGTTGTTGATTGGCCACTCAGGTCTCTAGTCTAGTTACAAGGTGGTCTAATCCAATCTGCGCTATTCAACTGCTCTCCTGGTTGTGATTCCTTTGTTTTCAAAAGACATAAGCAATATTTTTTCAGAATTGGGTCATAGTGTGAATCAATCGACGTCGCAGCTGCTAAACGCTGTAGGGCCCTATGGTCTAGTAGCAGATTCTCGCTTTGGGTGCGAGAGGCCCCGGGTTCAATTCCCGGTGGGGCCCTTCCTTTTCGGTTTCCCATAACATAAGGCCTGTGTTTTTCCATTTCCTTTCTCTAAAACGTCAAGCAGACAACTCAACGTGGCTGAAAACGATGAGCAGAGTGGGATTCGAACCCACGCCTATTACTAGACTGCAACTTGAGTGCAGCGCCTTAGACCGCTCGGCCATCTGCCCATATTGCACGGCGCAGAAATGGTCGTCTATTACCACTTTTTTATCACTGCCTATCTCTTGACCCTCAAATCCCTTTTGCCCATCATATGAATGAATGATAACTCTCATGAATAGAAAAGTTTAGCTTTGGCGCAACAGTAACACCCATCACCATTCAAGCCATCACTAACGCCCCCGGCCGCACTATGCTAACATTTGGCTTGCATTCTCTCAACTCACTTTGTTTGCCCCAACTCCAAACACCATTGGGTTTTAAGGTAGCACACAATCAGCATGTCTCCCTTGTCCCTCAGCTAACATTGCGTTTCATGTTGATCTAGCACCTTGCCTTTCACCACATCTTACTTCCGTTTTTCCCCCAACTTCCTATCTCTTTATTGTTTACAAGAAAGCTGTAAAACCAATAAAAACCTGGATCTTTGCATCTGTATTTTCTTGCCCAGAGACCACCTGATTGCAACTAACAAGACTATGATCTAAAACACACCTATCCAGAACCTAGGAACTTTGACTTCCACAAGTGCCCCAATAAAGGCAGAATTTATTTAATAGATATTTACATGCTCTGTATATGGATGTTGCAACTCACAAGACGTAACGCTGGGTGCTTTGTGAAGACTCAAAAAAAATTAATTATCTCATTCTTCCGAAATGTTCAACTGTGAAACAACGTGAGCAATGGCAACACAATTGTACAGAATAAACACTTCCTAACCTTTCAGTCTTTCTTTGAGGCTCATGGAAAATGAATCAATTCCTCTCTTCAAATTTTCCTTCACAAATGCATCCAACTCTTTCGGCGGCGCTGTAACACTCACCAAACCACTACACCCACCATCTTTCGGCACTTTCTTGATGTAATTGCATATGGTGAGTCTTGTTGTATACACTTTTGCCTTCCGATTGATCCGCTTCCTGCCTTCCATCCACTATTTCACCTCATGCTCCTTTTCAATTCTAATGACTGATTGTTTTCCATGGATTCCGGTTTTGAATTGCTGCCAAAGCATTGTTCTTAGTGTCCAGTTTCAATATTTTCTTTTACTTTTTCTTCTTCTTGATCCAGAAAATCAAACAACAAGTTTTGCAGCTCTTCCTAACGTGTGCAAGTTCCCGTAGACAGTTGTATGTGCCTATTTTAAATATTAGAATGGCGCTTTGTTATATCCCACTTTTACCTCATTCTCTTTCCCAGTTGGCAAGGACCTGTGATGCAGGGCGCAAAAAAAAACTGATAGCACATAAGCTGCTTGTCCAGTTTGTTGCGCACTGCAAGGCTCATTGCTCCAGGATCCACAGAACAATTCAGCATTATCATGCTCCCACTAACACAGCTAGATGCACTTTTTTCTGAAATAAATAGTTAGTCAATTAAATATTCAAAATTTTGGAAAAGAATTCCATGACTGGGTACATTTCTGCCATGACCTCCTCCCACTTGTTTATATTGGGAGCCTGTTGGTCACCCAGATGGCCCTACACAGCTTGAGAGAGAGGAAAAAGTGGGAGCGGAAGATGAAAAGTGTTTCCGCCCGGGTTCGAACCGGGGACCACCAGTGTGTTAGACTGGTGTGATAACCAACTACACCACGGAAACATATCACTTCCAGTAAGCATTAATATATACCAATAAAAAATTAGGGCAAACTTCCCTCCACCCTGACAAAATCCTGAATTTTGATTTTGCAGAACTGGGAACTAAAACATGTCCAGTCAACTCTCTTACTGCTGCTTCTATTGGAGTCACACCTATGATATTGAAAGATTTGACTGTCAATATGAACAGAGCTCAGAATTCCACCACCAATCTTGGACTTCCCAGAGTATTTGCCACAGATCAGCCGTTTAGATCCTAAGGACTCTGTGTCTATAATAATGGACACAAAAGGGATAAGGATTCACTAAAACAACTGTTCATTACCTAAGGACTCTGTGTCAATGATAAGGGACACAAGAGGGATGAGGAACTGCATCACAAGGAGCTCTCAGAGGACTCTGTCATTTTCAAGCTGGATACCTTTAATCCCTCTCCAAGGTTTAAGTACTCCTGTAAACCTGTGACAATCTCTTCTGAGCCATAGTTGTGTTCCATTCAAGTTGGAGGCTGTGACATCCCATGCAATACATCATTGACTTCCAGACATATCTGCGTGAAACATCCTTGACAACCTGAATAAAATGAGTAATTGTTGGATGAGGGGTTGGAAACTCATCATTCATGTCCCAATTGAGTGATTCTAGTGCATTGCTGGTTGAAGCAGAAGATCATCCCCAATTTCTATGGACGTGCTGACGTTCCAGGTACTAATTTTATAGCGCCCATTCATCCATGTATTCTTGAAGTGGGAAAAGAACTCATCCAGCGCAGCACCGTCAGTATCCAGTTGAACAATACCAGAATCTTCTGCTTTCACCTAATTTGGTGCCTTTCCAACCAGCTTGTGAGGTACTAAACATAGCTGTCCAATAACACTTCTTCACATCAAGAACTGCATCACAGGTTTTGGTACTTTCAGGTCTAAGAACAACCAATAAAGATGCTCTGCAGGTAGAAATCCTGCAATGCTTGTATCTCAGAATATTCAAAATCCACCCCAACCATTCCCACATCAAGTTCTCATTCCTGATGAGCCATAACCAGGTTCAATGCATACCAATGTATCCTACAGGTCTTGTTTTGAAGGAGAATGTAGTATACTGGCATGTATAACTTTGTTTGACAGCAATACACCATGACAATTCCGCACTGTGTGAAAGGTTTTGGGGCAATCTGAAATGTTCCACCTAAAAGAATTTTGAGGTTGCACCAGGTATTTTCTTTCAGCAATGGTCAAGATTTGTCTACCAAGGACCATCAATTGTCCCAAGTGGTATTGCCAATGTAACCAACACCACCCGTTCAGACCCAACCCTTGGGGCACTGCAAAGTTTCAAAGCTGTTCGCAGTTTGGGAGCCCATCACGGCCGCTTTGTCATAAATGGACAGCCTATCTCAGACAATATGCATATCAAAGGTTTCTTGCTGTTCATTTTATGAATTATTTTACAATTATTATTGACTCTTTGTTCAAGAACCATGAGCAACTTGAGAGACAAATCAAGTCCAAACGCACCCTGCACAAAAGGCCCACTCATGAAAGATGAAGATACTGTTGGAGCCTAGATTCATGCAACCAGTGTGGAGGCAGCGTACATGAACCCATCAGCAGCTGCTATTTCTGCCACAAACTGGTACATTTGCCATCTCTCGGACAGTCATGCAGCACCAGGTCTTTTGATTGCCTCTGCTGTAAGAGAACTGGGTTCCCTGCTGGCTTCTGCCATGCCATTTTTCCAGATACCGAGCAGCCAACAGATATGTCTGATATGGACATGTCGTTGGATCTGCAGGAGTTGGCATGAGCTCGATCTATATTTCCTCAACCCACCTCCAGAGACGCAATGAACAATCTGATGGATCTGGATGATACTTTAGAAGAAGCTGCTCAGAAAAATCTTCCTGAATTTTGACGCCAATTTGCTGCTGAAGACGCTGGAATGCACTACAACCCCCTGCGTCATTGTCTTCATCAAGGCTACAGTTATGCAAAATAAATCAGGGACTGAAATGCAGCTGACTGGGCTGGATCATCTCACATGAATTCCCTCAGTTGAACTTAATCAGGTGCTTCATGGCCCCTGTCTGCCAAGCCCAAGTCGGCCTGCAAATACATCAGAAAACGCGTCTAGAGGCAGAGGAGGCAGTCGCGGTGGTGGCGGTGGTTGCGGAGGTCATACTGTAAAATTTACTTTAGTGCGAACAATCATGGTGGTCAGGGTACAGAAATAATGGTACCATTGACTCAACAATGTTTATGTGGCCTTTCTGAATGTTGACTTGGAAGAGGAGGTTTACTTAATCCAACCTGAAGGATATGTTGTGGCGGGGAAAGAAGAGTACGTATGGAGGCTGAAAAAGTGCCTGTATGGACTGAAGCAGAGCCCTCAGGCATGGAATACTACAAAGGAGACGTACCTCAAGCAACAGAACTTCAAACAATGTGCTGCTGACCCATGTGTATACACCAAAAACATTGGGAAACACATTGTAGTGGTATTGGTATACGTGGATGATCTCATCTTTTCAAGGGATAACCTTGATACAATCAATACTGCTAATAAGGAAATGGGATCAAGATTTGTGATGAGAGATCTTGAATGGTATCTGGGAGTGAAATTCACTCAGTCTACGGACAGGAAATCAATTCAACTCTCCCAAACTCAATATGTCAACAGCCTAGTGAAAAAGTTCTGACTTACAGATCTGAATATCCAAATGAACACTTACTCAACGTACTTGGGAAAGGAGAAATGCCCAGTAACAGAAGCAGAGAAGAAAGCAATGGAAAATATCCCATACACAAGGAATTAGTTGGTTGACACATTACCACATTTTTGGACTCAGATTTTGCTACTTGTACTGATGACAGAAGATCCACAGGTGGATTTCTGGTCAGGGGCAGCTATCTCGTGGAAATGCCAAAAACAACCAATAGAGGCTTTATCAACTCTTGAAGCGGAAAAATGGGAATGTCCCAAACAGTGCAGGAGGTGTACATCTAAGAAGATTGCTGGGGGAGGAGTTATTTGGAGACAACCAAGGATGGAATGCACCACAACGTACCAAAGGTAATTGCTTCTGAGTTCTTTCCACAATGCGTGTTCCTTCCAAAGCAATATTGGACTCTGCTGATTGACACCAAACTTTGACATTTGCAGTTTTGCTATGATTTACATGTTTTTGAATCAGCTCAACCAGTTTCTTGAATGGTTTCCAGAACCTGTCTTGATTCAAAACAACAAGCTCATTTGGACCAGACTTCTCATCCTTCTTAAACTTTGTCAGGATTCGCCTGTGCTAATCCAACGGTGTGTTCTTAAATAAAGTAAAAGAGCGTGTTTATTGTTTACGAAACACGGGGTCGAAAGTTTCTCTAAAACATCGCAAGTAGACCGACGAACCCCTCCCTTTCCCGGACAATCGAAGTCATCGTCTGTTCTTATCGCCAAAGGTTGATCTTGAACGAATGCCGCTAATGGATTCCAACAAGTTATGAGCCCAAACCTTCGAGGCATAAGTTCCAAAGATAGACTTGTCCCTGGATAGTGTTCCATAAAAAGAACAACGAAAACTATCATGAAAGGAGATGAAACGAAAACGGAATCAAAGAGAGTCATCCTCAACAATTCAAACTACGTAGCTTGGAGACGGCTGACTCTGGTAGTCATTGGTGCAAAGAACCAAAGGACATTGGCTCCTTCTTTCAAACCATACGTCAATAAGTACGAAAGACCAAACGTACCATCTGGTTGGAATAAGCTTCTTACCCTCAAACCCACTGAAATCGACAATGAGGTTGACAACGGCAGTGACGAGGGAGATGAAGATGAAACAGATGGAGATGGGGAAAATGAAACTGAAGAAAAAGGGAACCAACCTGAAGACACCACAAAGGCATCAATGGCAGTCTTCAGAGTCCTCGAAGAGCTTTGGCAAATTGAAGAGAAGAGGGAGATCGCTGACGTTGAAGCAATGCGTGCGACGATGAAAGCAATCCACGAAGGGATGTCAAAGAACATGCAAATCGCATATTCGAATCTCGAAACGCCCTCAACTCTCTGGGAAGAGCTCAGACGTGCGAAAGATCCTGCGAATCGAAAGCTGGATACCTCTGCTGCAGATACCTACCGAGGTTTTGGCATAAAAGAAAACCAGTCGATTCCAGATTTCCTGAGAGCGGTTCGCGAAATTGAAGTCAGATGTACTGCGCTTGGGGAAACCCTCCATATGGGAATGGCAGCGCAGAAGACAATTCGATTGAAATTGGACCATCGATTCGCTCAAGCTGTCATGATGTTGAGCACTAAGGAGTACGAAACTGTCGAATCAATGGAAACTGATATGGTCAATTTCTGGGATGCATTCTGTCAAGCAACAACCAGAAATCAACCAGCGAAAGTGTCAGCTGCTCCAAAACCACAGAATAATACTCCAAACCAAGTGTCGGCAGCAGTATCTATTACCGAAAATAAGAAACGTAAATATGACGCGAAAGGTACAAAGCCATATTCTGGAAGGTACCCGAAGTGTGAAAAGTGTCCAGGTTCACACAATCCAAGTTTTGACTGTGGGTCGTGTTGGAACTGCGGCTCAAAAGAGCACATGAGCAGAGCTTGTCCCAATAGGGGAAGCAAAACTCAAAATAGCAACGGAACAAATGGACACGGTGGGAATAATTATTCCAACGCACCCTCCACTTCAACGGCTATTGCGAACAACGAACCAGTCCCAAAACAAGTGGGATGGAAGCCAAACAAAGGTTTATTCAATGGATAAGAAGAGAATTCTATTTTCTTTTAATCATTTTAATCCTTTTTTGTCTTAGTGTTTTGTGTTTTTTAGTTTTAAGATTTGATTCTGGAAGAAAGAAAATCTAAAATTGATAAGAACAAAAGTCAGCGCCCCGAGGCGCCTAAAAGAAATGAAAATGCTGTAACGAAAGAAAGTAACTCCTATTGATATGGTGGAAGGGCGCCCATGGGTGACAAAGTTATAATTTCTTTATTAATTTTGACAGCAACGATGATCGCCGGGATCATCGAAAGATTGCCAGCAAAGAACAAGAGAACTACTGCAGCTGTTTTTTCTCTCTGTAAACTAGTGGCATGATCTACGAAGGCATCCTTGATCCAGGGAGTACAAACACCATCATCGGTGATCACTCTTGGTTCGAGAGCTACGAACAAGTCCACATCCAGATCGGGATGATTGCGAAAGAAGGCTTTATGATCAGCACAATGCTAGGGCCAGTTCATTTCGACTTCAATGGGACTATCGTTACAATTACCTGTATCTACGCGAAAGAGTGTCGACAAACTCTGTTCGCAGACAGGGACATCTTTCTAACAAATCCAACGTGGTATTATGTGACAAACCAAAATGGATCACAGTTTTTTGATAAGACCACTGGAGACTATTTATTTGAAGCCAAAGCAACGCGAAACGGGTTGAAGCTAGTAAAATTCAAGGTTATTCATCGTGTGTTCTCTTCGAATGCAAACGCGAATACAATAAAACCTGAGACTGAGGTGCGGTGGCAAGCCATCCGCTAGGACCTTTTTAGCTCTGAATTTTTTTTTAGAACTTTTAAAGAATAGTACTGCATAAAACCGAGTCAATACTTAAGAAAGAGCAAGAGCAAAAGCTCGTCTTTCCATTGATGGAAGGAATGTATAATATGATTGGCAGTATAATCCGGCAGTTGTACCAAATTAATGAGACGAATCATCTCGTCTTAAAATTTTTTAGGGGGCCAGAACTTTCTTGAATAAGCCCTGGAAAGTTTTTGCACAAGTCTTATGGATATCAATGTCTTCCAGAGAAAGCTACATATAAAGTAGTTTGCATGGTCCAATTAATGGAGTAGTGTCGTGGCTGCGGCGTCGGAGGCGTCCGGAAGGGTTCGGAATTGTTCGGAAGTCGAGAGTCCTAATAGCGTTGCAATGGAGGTGAGCGGTGGTGGACTAGTCGACGGCAGCGAACAGTTACAAACTGAAAGATCTCTTATTTAAATAAACGTACAAATAGAGGTATAGATAGTGAGAGCTAACCCTAATAGCGTTGCGATGGAGGTGAGCAACCGTGGTGGACTAGTCGACGGCAGCAAACAGTTACAAACTGAAAGATACCGACAAAATTGGGTGGCGCTCCGGTATTTATAGGAAATGGAGATTAAAAGATAACAGACCGATAACGGATTGAAACTGCTTCACACAATTGAGCGATGGTGATCCAATGATTCAAGACCCCTTGAAGTTTCTCAGGGGGCAAGCCAAAGCCAAGATAGCAGGAAAATGGGTCAGAGTGATTGACTTTGACTTATCAGAATTGGGCAGCAAAATTCTGACAGATACACTGAGAGGGGGCACAGCAACAGCACCAGGAGCACACCTAGCCACCAGAGCCAGATTACAATTACAAACTTTGACCCACAACTAGCCAGGCATGAATTTTAGTTGATTTACCACCACACCATTCACTGTTGTTGATATGAACTACTCATTTGGCACAACAGCAAATGCGAAAAAAAAAGGCCAAAGTTCCCTTGGCAAAGATCTTTTGTTATCATCACAGGCTTTCCAAGATAGAATTCAAAAGTGAGGGGAATTTTGCTGGTGGCATAGTCATTTGGAAAACCAAGAGCCTTCACTACAATCTGATAGCACACCAATTGCTTCTTCCAAGCCAAGTCCATGACTGCCTACCGCAAGACAGCACATTGTTCAAGATTCTTTGCCGTAGCCACTGGAGCAAAGAGTTGGCAAGACATTTGACAAAGTAGATTGGGAACTTGCAGCACTGATTGCATCAATGTCAGACTTAATAAATGCCCCCAAACACATTTGCGCTAGGATCCCCATGAATACAAGGTCTGAATACAAGTTTGTCCTTCTGGCGCCAAACCTGTATCCAATAAAATAGGATTATTGGACTGTACCATTTTCCAATAAAATAAAGATATTGGAACGGCCAATTTCCAATAAAATAAAAATATTGGAAAGACCATTTTCCAATAAAATAAAATATTGGAAAGATGGAATCAAGGGAAAACAAACCTTTGTTAAAAACACAACAAAATTCAAGTTTGCCCATAGGCGGTGACCAGCAGCAACATTTGAGCCCCTCCAACGCTATTCTCCCACTCAAGCAGATGTTTCAGTGCCCAAACATGGGGGCTATTATCACAAGCTTCACAAGTTCTCAAATCTGCTTTTCCCACAGCATCAATTTTTTCATTGAAACCTTGTCAACAATGGGCAGGTAAGCACATTGTATCTTGGTTTTTTATAGTGTGATTCAAAGGAGGAGATGGATACAAACATATGATCCACACACAATAGGAGTGAATTGTATGTCCTTCAATCATGAGACCTGCTGCTGTGCCGCCGTTACATTGACTACAGCACCAATGAGCAAAAAATGGGAATAGGTGTGCTGACAGGACTGGTCTGTTCCAATAAAATAAAATTATTGGAAGGCATGAAGACAGAATAAACAAAACATTCTGGGAAGCTGCACATGGCCATGATGACCCAGTTTCTGCTGACGCATGTGTTTGATTTGTCAAGGGCAGCGCAGCAGCACTGGGACCATTTTCACCAAGGCTGGTTTTTTGCTGTCGCAGAATGACGTCAAGGATTGTCCACAAGCTGACAGTAGACCTGGCGGCTGGTGCACTTGGCACTGGAGTTTTTCCATTGACGCAAAAGCGGCGCAAAGTTTACTGATTGGTTAGTTCCACCCAGAGTCACGGCTTAGTCACCTGCAATGATCAGCCTTTGCTGCACAACAAAGAACAAGGTATGGGTGTTTTGTACAGAGACTTTGGAGTCACAGCTACAGATTCAGCAGACATTGCTGCAGAGTAATTGCCAGTACCCATACTCCCTGTTGAGGTTGTCCAGTGCATCTATTTGTTTGTTGATCTGTGCCAGGCACCTGCATCAAGGACTTGACTTGCCAGCGCAATACAAAGCCACTGCGCAAGTTGGTGCTACGTTGGAGGTTGGTGTCCTCATACGCGTCGCCGCCTTTGACATTGTGTCAACGTTGGAGGTTGGCGTCCTTGTACGCGTCGCCCCCTTCAACATTGTGTCACACCACTTCTGCAGTGCCGTGTGATTCTGCATGAGTTTGGCACACTGTTGCAGCTTGAGTTGCTCAACCTGGACTTGTGCAATGTTGAGGACACCATGCCTGTCAAGATTGCCTTTCTGCTGGTCCTGGCTTCCCTCAATCTGCACAGCTGGAAACCCCTCCCTTAAGTTTCTGAATTGGGGCTTTTTTAAAAGTTCAGGTATGTACTTGATCAAAGTCCAGGTTTGGTCAAGCTGAATAACAACTTATTAATTGCGAAAGGCTTCCAATAAAATAGAATTATTGGAAGAAGGGTTAACCCTAAACCCTAACCAACCTTTGTCATCTGGCTCTTTTTCATTCAGCTGACCTGCTTCCAATAAAATGAAGCTATTGGAAGGCGATCAGACACACTTGCTTGCATTGTTTTGGCAAAGTAGAAATTAACTTCTTTGTAACAACTAATGTGGAGCTGTGGTTTAATGTAAATGAGTCAGTATTTTTACTCTTTGCAGTTTCCAATAATCTTGGATTATTGGAAGACAGCAGCATTTCACCCAGCATGCTGCAGGCTCATTTGTATCCAGCTAACACCCAATCAACAGAATTTCAGAAAGCTTTGAAACAATGATGGAACCTATGAGTACTGGACACTCCAAAGGTGGGTGTCTGAAGCAGAGTCCTTTTACGGCCGCTTTTTTAAGTAATTTAGCAACAGATGAGACACTGAGGATGGCGCCATGTCCTTACTACAGCTCTGTTTGTTTGTTGTTCATGAGTCAGTGTGGCAGCTGCTGTTGTCTTGTTTTTTTGCACACAATTCAAATTGCTTGGTTTTCATTCACAGTGCTTGGCAGGTGCTTGGTTTGGGCGGGAAAAGTATAAAAGAAGACCAATCCCCCCCTGCAGAATTTCTCATCTGCGTACTTTGAACCAAACTCTTTATCATAATATTTCAAATTTTTTCTCCATAACTCTTTGCCTATGCTTCAAACCATAACTCCATGGCAGAAGTAGAAGGCAGATTCCAATAGACGGTCTTGGTATTTTAACTTTGATTTGCCAACTAGCATGTTAAGTTTGAAATCTTCAGGACATTTTGGGAGGTGATTCTTTTTCCAATAAAAGTTGAATTGTTGGAAAACAAAGAATTCTTCCAATATTTTACTTTTATTGGAACACAGATAAATATCAACTTGCTTGCATCACTGCTTTGACATAACTTTTTACTAAATGAAAAATTATTCAGTTTGTTTGGTATTCAACTGAATTCTTTCAACGTAGGAATGTTTGGGTATGTATTTGGCTTCCTAGTTTGTCCTCATTTGAATGCAATCAAGATGAATGTTGACCAAATTGCTATCGCAGAAGTAGCAGAAGAAGTGATTAGTCATCAAGATGATAAATGGAAAAAGAAATCCAGTTTCATTAGGGGATCCTTCGAATATTTCAGGAATGTTGGAAATTATACCTTCTTGTTGATGACTCTTCTTTAAAGTGGTGAGTCATTCAATGAAACAGGAACTAAAAATTGAAGTCAATTCTTCATGTCAAATATGCGCAAACTCTGGTTAGTGACTTCCAATATTTTGAAATTATTGGAAACTGAGTTTCTTATCAATAGCGTTTATTGACAAATCAATGAAATAGGGGGGCCATCACTTTATTATAATGGTGGCTCAGCAAAATGTCGCCGCACAGAGAAAAAGGATGTGTAGCTTTATAGCTGAGGCTAAAAAGGACTATACACAATCGCTTCGGTCACCCCCACGCTATTGCTCTAAGAAATTTAGTCTATTCTGGATCTATTAATTCAGATAAATTTCAAAAGCTAGTTCTTGGTGAAAACCTTCACTGTGAGTCGTGTGTAGCCGGAAAGTTCAAGAGGGCAAAAGTCGGATCAGAATCCAGATGGGTCGCAATTAAAACCAATGGCCCTGGAGAAATGCTGCACGCAGACGTTGCGGGGAAATACGAACCAGGATTCTACTACAACGGGAAAATGTATCAGTATTTTCTAATGGTCGTGGACGATTTCTCGCGGTTCTCTTTTATTCGATTATTGCAACGGAAAAGTCACGCATTAGCGGAGATGCTAATGGTGATGGCGTTAATTGAAGCGACAACTCAGCGCCAATGTAGAGTTATTCGATTGGACAATGGAGAAATAGCGACAAGCGAAATATTCCAAGAGATGTGTGAATCCCGCGGAATTACATCAGAAACCATTGTGGTGGATTATCCACATATGGATGGTGTTGCTGAGCGGACAATTGGTATTGTCAAATCAACGGGACGGACGCTGCATATCCACGCAAAATTCCCAGCAAATCTTTGGGGACATTCATTAATTATGGCGAACGATTTACGGAATTTATGGCCTTCGGTTCGCAACGACCTGGAATCTCCATTTATTCGATACAACGCGTGCAAGCCTGAAATCCAGCAATTCCGGATTTTTGGATGCAAAGTCATGGTTCCGATCTATAAGAGAGGAAAAAAGGGGGAGTTGTCCGCGAGTGTAGCTACCAAAACGTATGTTGGACACCACTCACCCTCGATTATACGTTGCATCAACTTGGAAGGAATGTTGTCTTTTCATCGATTCCAAGATTGTTCATTCTTCGAAGACGATTTTCCGATGTCGATTACTGCGGGTACCGCAAATGATCAAGGACAAACGCAAGAGTTTCCAGAGGACGCTCCTGACAACGAAACTGCAGACGAAAAACGGGATTTTCAAAAGGACCTTGATTCTTCTCTGTCCGATGCGATTAATCTACAAGAAACGAGACTCATGGACTTTATTCCAAACGCGAAAGCTCCTGTGGTTCAGGGGGAGAAAAGACCTAGTAGCCTGAGAAAAACACGTAGCCAGACTATAAAGAAACGGGTTACCATCGAAAAGGAAACCGAAAGCGATGAGGATGATGAAGATTCTTCGTCGGACTATGAAACGTCTTATTCAAAGTTGGAACATGTGGGTCTTATGGCGTACGCGACGCAAAAGGACTGTGCATTACCAATATTCCTGGAACCATCGTTAATAGTCTACGCAATGCACGCAACAACTACCAGTACCGCGAAGGAGAAAATAGTTGGTCTGGTTTGGGATGGAAATGTACCAATCAGACATGCGGACATATTCAAGACAGCGAATCGACGCGAATGGTTGAATGCTGAAGAAGCGGAGTTGAAGAACTTGGAGAATCACAAGACTTACAAGGAGATTCTAGCTTCCGATGTTCCAGAGGGTACGGAAATTATCCCTACTATGGAAGTCTATGCTGTGAAGAACCACAAGGATCTCCCGGCTAATAAAGTCTCGAAATTCAAGTGTCGAATAGTGGCGCGAGGAGATTATCAACGCTATGGTGTCAATTTTGTGGACACATACTCACCAGTCATCAAAAACACAACAATGTGTTTTCTCATTGCAATGTCTATGTGGCTTCACATTGGGATATACACAGCGGATGCGGTGGGAGCATACCTGAATGGAGAGCTTGATGTGGAAGTTTACGTTAGACCACCAAGTTGCTATTCGCGAAAGGATGTGCTGTGGTTGTTACTCAAAGGTCTCTACGGGTTAAAGCAAGCTGGAAGATTATGGTATCAAAAGCTATGTATCCTGGTATCTCTGGGATATACGATGAGTTATGCGGATCCTTGTCTATTTGAAAAATATGTCGACGGCTTCTGGATCTGGATAGCGTTCTACGTTGACAATATCTTGATTATCTGTCATGAGTCGATTATTGAATCTGTTGTTGAAGACATCAAATCAAAAGTTGACATCACATACCAAGGTCGCTGCGAATACCACTTGGGTATGGAAATCGATTATGGGTCAGACGGTAGTTACGCGTTATTGCATCAATCAAAATACGTTCATCGTATTCTGAATCGCTTCAAGATGCAAGATTGTAACGGGACTCGTATTCCTATGTCAGTAGGAGCGGATTTCACGGAAAAGGCTGACAGCGAAGAGGACTTGGACTTAATCAGTTTTGATTATAATTCTCTTATCGGAAGTCTGATGTATCCATGTGTGATTAGTCGGTTGGATATTAGTGCAAGTGTAAGCCTATGGTCTCGCGCTCTCCACAAACCAACAATGCGTCACTGGAATGGTGCGAAAAAGGTATTGCGTTATTTAAAGCATACTTACGATATGGGAATTGTCTACTATCGTGCTCCCAATCCTATTCCGAAGCAAATCTATTTCATTGGTTTGGCTGACGCGTCGGAACCGGATGCGGAAAGTGGAAAAGCTCAAACGGGTTGGATTTTCAAATTCATGGGAAAATCTGCTATTAGTTGGCGCTCGAATAAGCAGAAAGTGTGTACCGCGGATCAAACAGCAGCGGAGCACATTGCATTCTATGAAGCGTCGCTCGAAGTCCCTTTTCTAATGAATCTCTGCGAAGATTTGAAATTGGATGTTGTCAAAACGTTAGTAATGTATTCCGATAACGATGCTTTTGTAAAACGTGTTCGCGAGAACCCCTCCAATATTGCTTTGGAAGGAACACGCATTGTGGAAAGAACTCAGAAGCAATTACCTTTGGTACGTTGTGGTGCATTCCATCCTTGGTTGTCTCCAAATAACTCCTCCCCCAGCAATCTTCTTAGATGTACACCTCCTGCACTGTTTGGGACATTCCCATTTTTCCGCTTCAAGAGTTGATAAAGCCTCTATTGGTTGTTTTTGGCATTTCCACGAGATAGCTGCCCCTGACCGGAAATCCACCTGTGGATCTTCTGTCATCAGTACAAGTAGCAAAATCTGAGTCCGAAAATGTGGTAATGTGTCAACCAACTAATTCCTTGTGTATGGGATATTTTCCATTGCTTTCTTCTCTGCTTCTGTTACTGGGCATTTCTCCTTTCCCAAGTACGTTGAGTAAGTGTTCATTTGGATATTCAGATCTGTAAGTCAGAACTTTTTCACTAGGTTGTTGACATATTGAGTTTGGGAGAGTTGAATTGATTTCCTGTCTGTAGACGAGTGAATTTCACTCCCAGATACCATTCAAGATCTCTCATCACAAATCTTGATCCCATTTCCTTATTAGCAGTATTGATTGTATCAAGGTTGTCCCTTGAAAAGATGAGATCATCCACGTATACCAATACCACTACAATGTGTTTCCCAATGTTTTTGGTGTATACACATGGGTCAGCAGCACATTGTTTGAAGTTCTGTTGCTTGAGGTACGTCTCCTTTGTAGTATTCCATGCCTGAGGGCTCTGCTTCAGTCCATACAGGCACTTTTTCAGCCTCCATACGTACTCTTCTTTCCCCGCCACAACATATCCTTCAGGTTGGATTAAGTAAACCTCCTCTTCCAAGTCAACATTCAGAAAGGCCACATAAGCATTGTTGAGTCAATGGTACCATTATTTCTGTACCCTGACCACCATGATTGTTCGCACTAAAGTAAATTTTACAGTATGACCTCCGCAACCACCGCCACCACCGCGACTGCCTCCTCTGCCTCTAGACGCGTTTTCTGATGTATTTGCAGGCCGACTTGGGCTTGGCAGACAGGGGCCATGAAGCACCTGATTAAGTTCAACTGAGGGAATTCATGTGAGATGATCCAGCCCAGTCAGCTGCATTTCAGTCCCTGATTTATTTTGCATAACTGTAGCCTTGATGAAGACAATGACGCAGGGGGTTGTAGTGCATTCCAGCGTCTTCAGCAGCAAATTGGCGTCAAAATTCAGGAAGATTTTTCTGAGCAGCTTCTTCTAAAGTATCATCCAGATCCATCAGATTGTTCATTGCGTCTCTGGAGGTGGGTTGAGGAAATATAGATCGAGCTCATGCCAACTCCTGCAGATCCAACGACATGTCCATATCAGACATATCTGTTGGCTGCTCGGTATCTGGAAAAATGGCATGGCAGAAGCCAGCAGGGAACCCAGTTCTCTTACAGCAGAGGCAATCAAAAGACCTGGTGCTGCATGACTGTCCGAGAGATGGCAAATGTACCAGTTTGTGGCAGAAATAGCAGCTGCTGATGGGTTCATGTACGCTGCCTCCACACTGGTTGCATGAATCTAGGCTCCAACAGTATCTTCATCTTTCATGAGTGGGCCTTTTGTGCAGGGTGCGTTTGGACTTGATTTGTCTCTCAAGTTGCTCATGGTTCTTGAACAAAGAGTCAATAATAATTGTAAAATAATTCATAAAATGAACAGCAAGAAACCTTTGATATGCATATTGTCTGAGATAGGCTGTCCATTTATGACAAAGCGGCCGTGATGGGCTCCCAAACTGCGAACAGCTTTGAAACTTTGCAGTGCCCCAAGGGTTGGGTCTGAACGGGTGGTGTTGGTTACATTGGCAATACCACTTGGGACAATTGATGGTCCTTGGTAGACAAATCTTGACCATTGCTGAAAGAAAATACCTGGTGCAACCTCAAAATTCTTTTAGGTGGAACATTTCAGATTGCCCCAAAACCTTTCACACAGTGCGGAATTGTCATGGTGTATTGCTGTCAAACAAAGTTATACATGCCAGTATACTACATTCTCCTTCAAAACAAGACCTGTAGGATACATTGGTATGCATTGAACCTGGTTATGGCTCATCAGGAATGAGAACTTGATGTGGGAATGGTTGGGGTGGATTTTGAATATTCTGAGATACAAGCATTGCAGGATTTCTACCTGCAGAGCATCTTTATTGGTTGTTCTTAGACCTGAAAGTACCAAAACCTGTGATGCAGTTCTTGATGTGAAGAAGTGTTATTGGACAGCTATGTTTAGTACCTCACAAGCTGGTTGGAAAGGCACCAAATTAGGTGAAAGCAGAAGATTCTGGTATTGTTCAACTGGATACTGACGGTGCTGCGCTGGATGAGTTCTTTTCCCACTTCAAGAATACATGGATGAATGGGCGCTATAAAATTAGTACCTGGAACGTCAGCACGTCCATAGAAATTGGGGATGATCTTCTGCTTCAACCAGCAATGCACTAGAATCACTCAATTGGGACATGAATGATGAGTTTCCAACCCCTCATCCAACAATTACTCATTTTATTCAGGTTGTCAAGGATGTTTCACGCAGATATGTCTGGAAGTCAATGATGTATTGCATGGGATGTCACAGCCTCCAACTTGAATGGAACACAACTATGGCTCAGAAGAGATTGTCACAGGTTTACAGGAGTACTTAAACCTTGGAGAGGGATTAAAGGTATCCAGCTTGAAAAAGACAGAGTCCTCTGAGAGCTCCTTGTGATGCAGTAGGTAGGCTAAATCTTGAATAAGTCATAGCCAGCTATGACATCTAGGCTCTTTGGCAACCTGGTATTTTGACACCAGTGCAGCATCAAACTGAAGGCAAACAGCTGACAGCTGTATTTAAAACCAGAGTGTTTTTGCGGGTCACGTTGTAGTACCTACCATTTCTTCTGAATGTTTCTTTGTCGTTTTCATGAATCCTCATCCCTCTTGTGTCCCTTATCATTGACACAGAGTCCTTAGGTAATGAACAGTTGTTTTAGTGAATCCTTATCCCTTTTGTGTCCATTATTATAGACACAGAGTCCTTAGGATCTAAACGGCTGATCTGTGGCAAATACTCTGGGAAGTCCAAGATTGGTGGTGGAATTCTGAGCTCTGTTCATATTGACAGTCAAATCTTTCAATATCATAGGTGTGACTCCAATAGAAGCAGCAGTAAGAGAGTTGACTGGACATGTTTTAGTTCCCAGTTCTGCAAAATCAAAATTCAGGATTTTGTCAGGGTGGAGGGAAGTTTGCCCTAATTTTTTATTGGTATATATTAATGCTTACTGGAAGTGATATGTTTCCGTGGTGTAGTTGGTTATCACACCAGTCTAACACACTGGTGGTCCCCGGTTCGAACCCGGGCGGAAACACTTTTCATCTTCCGCTCCCACTTTTTCCTCTCTCTCAAGCTGTGTAGGGCCATCTGGGTGACCAACAGGCTCCCAATATAAACAAGTGGGAGGAGGTCATGGCAGAAATGTACCCAGTCATGGAATTCTTTTCCAAAATTTTGAATATTTAATTGACTAACTATTTATTTCAGAAAAAAGTGCATCTAGCTGTGTTAGTGGGAGCATGATAATGCTGAATTGTTCTGTGGATCCTGGAGCAATGAGCCTTGCAGTGCGCAACAAACTGGACTAGCAGCTTATCTGCTATCAGTTTTTTTTTGCGCCCTGCATCACAGGTCCTTGCCAACTGGGAAAGAGAATGAGGTAAAAGTGGGATATAACAAAGCGCCATTCTAATATTTAAAATAGGCACATACAACTGTCTACGGGAACTTGCACACGTTAGGAAGAGCTGCAAAACTTGTTGTTTGATTTTCTGGATCAAGAAGAAGAAAAAGTAAAAGAAAATATTGAAACTGGACACTAAGAACAATGCTTTGGCAGCAATTCAAAACCGGAATCCATGGAAAACAATCAGTCATTAGAATTGAAAAGGAGCATGAGGTGAAATAGTGGATGGAAGGCAGGAAGCGGATCAATCGGAAGGCAAAAGTGTATACAACAAGACTCACCATATGCAATTACATCAAGAAAGCTGCCGAAAGATGGTGGGTGTAGTGGTTTGGTGAGTGTTACAGCGCCGCCGAAAGAGTTGGATGCAGTTTGTGAAGTAAAATTTGAAGAGAGGAATTGATTCATTTTCCATGAGCCTCAAAGAAAGACTGAAAGGTTAGTAAGTGTTTATTCTGTACAATTGTGTTGCCATTGCTCACGTTGTTTCACAGTTGAACATTTCGGAAGAATGAGATAATTATTTTTTTGAGTCTTCACAAAGCACCCAGTGTTACGTCTTGTGAGTTGCAACATCCATATACAGAGCATGTAAATATCTATTAAATAAATTCTGCCTTTATTGGGGCACTTGTGGAAGTCAAAGTTCCTAGGTTCTGGATAGGTGTGTTTTAGATCATAGTCTTGTTAGTTGCAATCAGGTGGTCTCTGGGCAAGAAAATAGGGATGCAAAGATCCAGGTTTTTATTGGTTTTACAGCTTTCTTGTAAACAATAAAGAGATAGGAAGTTGGGGGGAAAACGGAAGTAAGATGTGGTGAAAGGCAAGGTGCTAGATCAACATGAAACGCAATGTTAGCTGAGGGACAAGGGAGACATGCTGATTGTGTGCTACCTTAAAACCCAGTGGTGTTTGGAGTTGGGGCAAACAAAGTGAGTTGAGAGAATGCAAGCCAAATGTTAGCATAGTGCGGCCGGGGGCGTTAGTGATGGCTTGAATGGTGATGGGTGTTACTGTTGCGCCAAAGCTAAACTTTTCTATTCATGAGAGTTATCATTCATTCATATGATGGGCAAAAGGGATTTGAGGGTCAAGAGATAGGCAGTGATAAAAAAGTGGTAATAGACGACCATTTCTGCGCCGTGCAATATGGGCAGATGGCCGAGCGGTCTAAGGCGCTGCACTCAAGTTGCAGTCTAGTAATAGGCGTGGGTTCGAATCCCACTCTGCTCATCGTTTTCAGACACGTTGAGTTGTCTGCTTGACGTTTTAGAGATAGGAAATGGAAAAAACACAGGCCTTATGTTATAGGAAACCGAAAAGGAAGGGCCCCACCGGGAATTGAACCCGGGGCCTCTCGCACCCAAGGCGAGAATCATACTACTAGACCATAGGGCCCTACAGCGTTTAGCAGCTGCGACGTCGATTGATTCACACTATGACCCAATTCTGAAAAAATATTGCTTATGTCTTTTGAAAACAAAGGAATCACAACCAGGAGAGCAGTTGAATAGCGCAGATTGGATTAGACCACCTTGTAACTAGACTAGAGACCTGAGTGGCCAATCAACAACACCAGCAGCAACACCAACAAGAACAACTACAAATGCAGCAGCTGTCAGCAAAACAACAACAAAATGTAGACCAACAGAGTTTGACTGAAGTGCAATACGGTCCTTCATTGATATCACACAAAGGATGTAAATGTGCAAAAACAACAATAGAGCAACATTTATTTATTGAACAGCATATTGTCAAATTAATTGTCATTCAGGTTCCCTTTACCATTGCTTGCATCCTGCTCTCTGTTGTCCTAACAATATTGCCATGGCACTGCCCTAGCCTTGGTTTGACGCTGCTGGTTGTTTGCAGTCCCTTTTGCTATGGCTACTCCTTACCATCCCTTTTGCAATTTTTTTTGCTGCAGGTTAAGTCAGACTATATGTATGGATAGCAAATTCAAGTTTAAAAATTATACATGCAAACCATATAACATACATTTATAGTGGAATAGCAAACTTCAAAAGTGTCAAAATTACAGTTCACTGCATTTAAAACCACAGTATCCGCAAGTTTGACTTGTCATCCAAACAGCATTTGCATACATTGAAACTGCGCTGCCAGCTTTTATCTGGGAAGCCAATTCCTTCACTAAATAATTTTTTCCTTTTTTTTAAAGAACCTATTAGCTGTCTAAATTCAATTGATCTTAACTAGGTTTTTAAAGTAAGCACTTTCCTTTTGAAAAACAACTCAGTCTTTCCCCAATAGACTTGTCTCTCCACGTGAAATAATCCCACTGATTTTCATGAGTTCATCCAGCGTCTTGTACATCTTTCTGTAAGTGGGATTCCCCAGCACTGTTTCCTTGTTGAACAATTCTTATTTTGACACCCTTGGGCTCTTGCCATGTATTTCCCACTCTTTAAAATGTGAGTGGTAAGTTCTACTTTTGATATGAAAATAATTAAACCAACCTGTAATTCAACAATCCATTCCCATGCGCTCTTTGGAAGTGGTTTGTTTTAGACTTGTTTGTGCAACCTACTAAAATCACCACATCTGCTCCAGGAATGCTTTCCCGCTCCAATGTGTACAAAAACCCATGTTTCCAGTGCCATTTGCAAGCAAGCAGGTGTTTTGCAACAGCTTCTTTGTTGACATGGCGTTGCGAGCTCAGTGAACTTCTTTTTCGCAAGCAGCCCAAACATCAACGTCTGCCATTCTTTTTTACCCACTCTCATTGGGATATGCTGCAGCCCAGTATCGTCCAATAGTGCGGCTTTGTTTCTAATTCATGGATTTTTGGCTGCAAGTTTTGACGCCAGGATTTTGAACAGTTTTGAGAAATACCAGAGTTCACATATTCATCTTGATATTTTTGTTCAAGACACCATGTCCAGTGTATATTAAAACAGCATGAGACATAAAGAAAATTGGTACAACACAAACCAATTACCTTATACTCCTTTTGATGTTCCAAGGGGAGAGTAAACATATGAAGCATTGCATGCCAGCCATCTGCGCATTCGCCCCAATTCAAACCCAGGTCCTTCTTACTTTATGTGGAATTGCTGTGGAAGCTAGATGGGAAGAAGAATAGATATCATAGAAAAGAGGGACCTAGAAACAAGAACGCAGACAGCCCAGCAGATGCAGGAATGCATTTGTCAAGAGCAAAAAAATTGAATACTGTTGGAATGTGTGGTCACAATTCCAATCATGCTTTTTAATGTATGTTAATAATGTGGTGACTTGTGAATTTTGCTGGAAAAACGTTTTGTTTATTTGTCTTTGTACCCTCCAAACACATTCCAGTTTCCACCAATCAGACTAGTATTCCACCTACACCACATCCCCAATCCCGTCCGCAAGTCTCACTATCAGCCATATGTTGGTTGCTTTATCTTGTTCTATGTAAAGATGGAAGGGTAACGTGTCCCAGGTGATATACTTACATGTTCTGGTGCAACACAATAAAATAAACCTCCCCTTCATATCCATTGGCTTGTATTCTAGTGTTAACTAATAAATACACCCCTAAGAAACTTTGCCGTGTTGGCACTCGGCAGCCAGGAACAATTTGCCAGAGCTATTCCAAAGATATTTTAGAAATTGTACCAAAAGCCCTAATGCAGCGCAATGCAAGCAATAGTGTGATGTCACCGCAAGTTTGACTATGAAAGCTTTCAATAGCATCCTAAGTTGAAGAGGCACCATCCGAAATCGTCTAGTGGCCAAGATTCCGCCCTCTCACGGCGGCGACCGGGGATAATTCCCCGTTTCGGAGAATAGGCTTTCATAATACGTAATGAGAATTTGAAGTCAATGCTCTTCGTTTTCGATTAGATGTCACGCAACTTCCAGCAAGTACTCGAATACTACGTTTATATGCACTCTGATTTTTATTGAATAGAAATGAAGACAAGAATGCACAATTGAGAGCTAAACGAATACAAGAAGAATGAATCGCTTCAGTGACATGTTTAGAGACAGTTTCCATAGATGGCACCACCGTAGCTGTTTCCAGCAACTGGAGTACACTTGAATCCAGTGTGGCAGATTGGGCCAGAGATCTGCACGCTGCTTGGAACAGATGGAAGAGACGCGCTCAAGACGTCAGAGGAGGCATCTCCGGCACAGTATTCTCCATACGCGGCAATTGGTCTGCAGATACCCAGTACGCCAGCCTTGGGTTGGTCGGCGAAGGAGTAGTGCCAACAGTCAATGGTTTCGTAACAATCGCTCTTGGCTTTGCAAGGAGAGCCTGGACGACCACCGTCTGGAGAGCAGTTGGGACCGTTGCAGACAGGTGCAGCAGAGACGGCGATGGCAGCAAAGGCAAGAATGGCAGTGAATTGCATCTTTGGTTATTCAAGTTGTGTTTGATGGGATTGAAAGGCACGGCATCAATTGCCTTTTTATGGAAATTTGTTATCATTCAGTGTGCGACAGGAGAAAAAAGGGTTTCGCTGGGGCTGGTCTCTGCATGTCGCTTATCGAATAATTGCGAGAACTTTGAGTGATACCAGTGTTTCGGCTTGGAATGTGGCTGGTTGTGCTGGACCAAAACCCCAAAAAAGGGTTGTGGGCTTGAACGGCTTTACCCTTTCTTGACATTTGCGGTCAGTATATATACACCAGGTGGTTTCCTCTGGCGGTCCATCGACAAGACTTTGTGTGTACATAAAATGCTTGCTTTATTCATTCCGGCATATACATTTCTTGGATTCTGGCACTTGCACATTTCAATGTCAACCCTGTTTTGTCTCGTGTCTTGATTCAATCGTGTCAGCCAGCCCCAGTCAAGCCTGTGTGCGTTATCCCGCGTTATCACTCAGAACAACGTGTTTAATCACTTATGTTATCAATATCATCAATTCTTATCGATAAAAGTATAAAATGGCGCAGGTCACTTCACTGAAATTCACTTATACCACCAACTAAAACAAAGATGCAATTTACTGCCATTCTTGCCTTCGCTGCCATCACCGTCTCTGCTGCCTGCACCGGTCCCAACTGCTCTCCAGACGGCGGTCGTCCAGGTTCTCCATGCAAGGCAAAGAGCGACTGTTACGAAACCGTCGACTGCTGGCACTACTCCTTTGCCGACCAACCCAAGGCTGGCGTGCAGGGTATCTGCAGACCAATTGCCGCGTATGGAGAATACTGTGCCGGAGATGCCTCCTCTGACGTCTTGAGCGCGTCTCTTCCATCCGTTCCAAGCAGCGTTCAGATCTCTGGCCCAATCTGCCACATCGGATTCAAGTGCATCCCTGTTGCTGGAAACAACTACGGTGGTGCCATCTATGGAAACTGTCTCTAAGCCAGTTGCTCATACTAGCAGCTGACGACTTGAAAAGTCGAATATTATTTGTATGTGATCGTTTGAGTGCTTTGTGTGTCCTGCTTCTAGTGTCTATAAAATAAAATGGAGTGCATAAAAACTTTGTCGAAGTATTGCATACAAGTCAGTGAATAGTTGCCACTGGTCGGTTACTGTTTCCAGTAGTTGGTAGAGATATCTAAAACATATTCTGGCAAGGATGACCCCTACGCGATTTGAACGCGCAACCTTTGGCTTTGGAGACGAACGCGCTACCGTTGCGCCAAGGAGTCATGGTACTTTTCAATTCGCCGTTTCGGAGAGGAAGTATTCGGTTTTGTAGATAAGATGTCAATCAACTTCCAGTAAGTACTTGAATACTATGTTTATTGCACTCTGATTGATATTGAATAGAAATGAAGACAAGAATGCACAATTGGGAGCTAAACAAATACAAGAAGAATAAATTGCTCCAGTGACATGTTTAGAGACAGTTTCCATAGATGGCACCACCTTAGCTGTTTCCAGCAAATGGGGTACACTTGAATCCAGTGTGGCAGATTGGGCCAGAGATCTGCACGCTGCTTGGAACAGATGGAAGAGACGCGCTCAAGACATCTGGTGAAGCATCTCCGGCACAGTATTCTCCATAAGCGGCAATTGGTCTGCAGATACCCTGCACGCCAGCCTTGGGTTGGTTGGCGAAAGAGTAGTGCCAGCAGTCGACGGTTTCGTAACAGTCGCTCTTGGCCTTGCATGGAGAACCTGGACAACTGCCATCTGGAGAGCAGTTGGGTCTGTTGCAAACAGGTGCAGCAGAGATGGCCATGGCAGTGAGGGCAAGAAAACACGTTAGTTACTGTTTCTTCAAAATGAATCCCTTAATAGATTGTGACAATACTGACCCCTACAACCTTTTGCTTTAGAGACAAACGCGCTACTGTTGCGCCAAGGAGTCATGTAATCTAATCTTAGACAAGCATTACATATTTAGTTTTAATCCAGCAAGCATTTGAATATTATATGCACTCTGATTTTATTGAATAGAAATGAGGAGTTAAAGACAAATGCACAACAGGGAGTAAAACAATTGGAGGTAGAATCAAGACTGATTCACTCCAGCACCAGGTTTAGATACAGCTATAGAGACGCGCTTGGCTTGGTCGGTGAAAGAGTAGTGCAAGCAGTCTACAGTACCATAACAGTTCATCGTAAATATTTCCTTTGGCTTTTTGAGCCAGAAGGAGGGCCTGAGCTCAGTAACATCAATGACAACTACACTACATGCTTCATAAATATACTTATAGCACTCACCATATAGTCAATATTTATTAAAAACAATTTAGATAATCTCCTTGATGGCAAAGACACCTGCCGTCTGTGATTGATATGGGTGGCTACTCTGTCTCAATCACGAAATCCAGGGAGGTACATTTCTGTTATAAACCAAAGCTTACTAGTGTAAATCATTAACAGTTTAGTTATGGCAACAGAGACGTTCTTCCATGGTCTTCCGCAATCAAATATCCAGAGAGAAACACCAACAAACTGAGAGAGAGCGAGAGAGAGAGATAGAGTGTGTGTGTGTGTTTGAGAGAAAGCCAAACGAGCCCCACTCTAGAGAAGTGGGCTCATTGGTTGCGCAGCATAACCCGAAGTCTGCACCACCACTTAGAGTGATGTTAGCAATACACCAGATGAGCTCTGCGTGTGGGAAGCAGGCTCATTTGTTGTGCAGCATGACCCGAATTCTGCAGCCACCACCCCAAACAAGTTGAAGTGATGTTAGCGGGTGGAAGGGGGGAAAAAAAGCAAATTTTTTTCTGCTATCAACAACAGGAAAATAATTAAAGTAAATTTTGGAAGTTTTAATTCTGAATGTCTTCAGAATATATAAGGGGAAGACTCATTTGAAAAGCACCTCCCAAAATTTCATCCCAAAAGAACACAAGAAGTATCATGTTTTGTGGTCTCGTTCTACTGCAGCCTGTGCACAACTCTGGAAATGGTGACCTGTAGGTGTCTGCTCAAGCTCACATAAGCAGGTAAGAGAAGTGCAAAAGTAGCTGAGGTCTGCCTTGGCGGCATTGTTGTTTTTTTGTGAGCTGTGACTTATCTTGTGTTTCATAGCTCCACGGCTGTCCAGAGGGATTGGTTCAAAGTATGGTACGTTTAAACTTTCTACAGGGCATTAGCAGAGGGGGGCAATCACCGTTTGGGGAGCAGTTGGCCTACGTATGTTGAGATAGCTTTGATATAATCATCACTTTTGAATTTTGCAGCGAAAGTCACAATGAGAAGCTTTAGCCAGTAGTAAACGCACACAGCAAAATCTCTGCACATCATCGTCAGTCAAGACAATTAGTTGGTTTTCACACAAAAATGAAGTCTTTTGAAACCCAAGATTATTTTATTCTTACTTCTCTGTTTTTGCAGCGTGGTAATTCTTTAGAAAGAGGACTGCCAAAACAAAAGTCAAAATGGGGGCAGGTAAAAGAGCCAAATAAGAAATCCTGTAAGCAGAATTGAAAGAAGCGACAAGCTCTCCCATCGCGTCATTTGTCAAATTCGCAAACGCTGGTGCCTTTTCCCCAACAGTTTTCAAAAACTCAAACATTCCCAAAACCTCCTGTGTCTTTAACGCCGCGTCAATACTACCACTACTAATATTTGATGCGCGAACAAGCTCAATGACTTTGAGGAGCGCCGGAGATGTATGTGAAACTTGGTTGTTGATGATTGTCCCAGTCACAGAAACTCCAATTGCCCCTCCAAGAATCACAGCCGTACTCGCCACACTTGAAACAATGGCGACATATTCGGGAGGAGCTGAAGCTTGCAACCCAACAACGCGAGTTTGAAAAACACAACCAAAGCCCAAGCCCAGTAGCAACAAAGAAAAGACTGTCATGGGGAGTGAAGAGTCGGCATTCAAATGAGCAGTCAAAACAATTCCTGTGACCAAGAAAAGCGGGCCAATGCGGAACCAAATCGCGTAGTTCCCGGTTCTCGAAACAGCGGCTCCAATGAAAACTGTGGCAACAACCATTCCACCTAGCAATGGAGCTAATGCAGCGCCGGCTTCTGTAGCAGTGTTTCCACGAACGACTTGGAAAAACAAGGATGTGTAATATGTTGTGGTGAAGTAAGTTGCACCTGTGCAGACTGTCATACAAGTCAACAGTCCCACATTTGGGTTGGAAAACATTGCTGGAGGGAGTATTGGATGCGCAGCTTTGAATTCATTATAGATTGCTGCTGCAGTTAAGATACCAGAAAGGATAAAAAGGATGATAACTTGTGGTGATTTCCATTCCCAGATACTTCCTCCCAATTGAAGAGGTGTAATGAAGCACAGAATCGCCGCGAAAATAAGAGCAATGCCTGACCAATCCATTTGAGCAAGAAGATGATTCATTGACTGAGATTTTCGCTTATTGGCAGCGTTGGATGGAGTTGCAGCGGTCTTGAATGAGAAAAGCACAAGCCCTATACTGAGGGCCAGAACCGGCAAATTAATGTAGAAGCACCACCTCCATGTAGTTCTGTCTGCAATCGCTCCTCCAATCAATGGACCAAAGATGGAAGAAAGTCCCAAAGTAGCACCGACAAGAGACTGATACTTGCTACATACAAAAAGAATGAAATTTTCGTTCAGCCCCAAAACCAGCAATCCCTTTCCCCGCCTCCCAAAAAAAAAACCTAACTAACCCACGCTGTTGAAACGTGACCAAATCAGTCAAAATAATCAATATACTTGCTTGGTTCCCGCCAGCCCCAAATCCAGCCAACGCCCTCCCCACAATCAACGTTTCCATATTCTGCGAAAGCGCGGAAACCAAAGACCCAACGGCTAAAAATAACATGGACGCTGTAAAGACTGCTTCTCGGCCAAACACGTTCGAAAGCTTTCCACAAAAGATTCCTGAAGACGCTGACATCATCAAGTAAGAACTGCCTGTGTTTTTTTTTACACCATGCCAGTTCAAAGTTAGTCAGAAATGCTGAACTTGAGAGTGGACTGTCAAAGACAGTAGAATCACCTATCCAAGGCACAAGGTCTTGTTGTGAAAACTCAGCCACGATTGGCTTTAGAATTGGAGCAACAATCGTAAAGTCCAGACTCCCCACCACAACGGCCAAAATAAGGCCAATAACGACAAGCGTAAAACGAATCTTGTCCAGCGGAACAAGAGGCGCATCTGTGTCACAGGCGGCAGCGGCGGCGGTGGCGTCATTGTTAGCACTGGCCTCAGCTCGCTGCGTCATCACTTCAAGTGGTGTTTCGACTTCTTTTGCTGAATTTGCGGTTTGGAACATTTTTTTTTTTTCAGTTCAAGGCTTTTTTTTGTCCTTTTAATTTTGAGTTTTCGCTAGAAAATTCTTTAACTAGCGCCTGTTTCAAGATAAGGAAGGGAGACACGCAGTATAGAATACATGATAGGTCTTTCTTTCGCGCATTGAGATCTTCTCTTTGGTTCTACGATAGGCAAGAAATGTGGCTTGGCAAGCCACAAAATCGGTGGCGTGTCATGAAAACGTGTCTTTCAAGAACATCATTCGACACTTTTATTATTGACGGCATAAATACAAAAAACAAACAAACGACAACGAACAACCCTTCGCCTCCATTCACTCCCTCGCCACGCTTTATCCCCTTTACGCATAATTCGGGTGGAGCACCAAAATCGGATCCACCACTGGCGCACCACCTTCATCCACTGCCATCCCATCCACATCCCCAGCAGCCACAGTATCATCCTGAATCTCCAACAACATATTCTCCTTCCGCACTAAACGTGTCAAGACTCCATTCATCTTCTTCTTTTCCAATTCGTAATCTTCTTCGCTTTCCAATTCGGCTTCCTTGGATTCAAGCCAATCTGCCACAATCGCACTTTTTCGAAGACCTCCAGCCTCTTGATCGATTGAAGCAGTCACGTGTTTGATTTTGAGGAGTACCCAACCAGTTATCTTTGCATATTCTTCGGCTGTCAGTTTCAGCTTTGGCACAGCCGGTGCAACCACTGGGTTCGCAGCCGCATTCTCACCATCGGCTGGCTCGGCAGCAGCGGCGGCGGCGGCCATATCCATCTCCATAACGTCGTTTCCTCCTGCAGCAGCCGGAGCAGGGACTGGAACTCCTCCAGCCACTTCATCATCAATCTGGATATCCTCGCCTTCAATCTTTACAATAGACTTTTTCAGCAACCCCGCGGCTTCTTTCACATGTGCAATGTCGACCGTCGGACTGCAGTTCAGTTTCGCGAGTGCTTCTGAAAGACGAATCATTGATTCAAATTGACGCACAGTGATTCTGTACGAAGACTTGTTTACTCCTGTGGAATCACTTTGGCGAAGGTTTCGATATTGTTCAACCAGGTACTCTACAGCTTCTTTAGCAAGCTAAGTGAAGGTGATTTAGTTTTCTGACCTTACAAAGAAGTTTGTTGGTCTATGACATTACCTTGGGCTTCAATGCGCGAGTATACTTGAGGTAGTTTTGTAGTTGTGCAGTCGAGTACACGGGCTTTAGTCCCTGCTCCTGCATTTGATGGAAATTGACAATGTGGCGAGCAATGTTCCAGTCAGTCGCTGCGTCACATTCGTCCAGAATGACGAAGAAGAGATCAAAACGAGACATGATCGGTGGAGACATCATGATGTTTTGCTATATTCAGTTCGGTGCGTTAGGGTGCGAAGACGGGGAACTTTGAAAATAAATTAAAAACCTTTAAGGAGAGCTTTTTGTCGTAACGTCCATGAACTGGGTTGGCAGCGGCCAAAATGGAAGTCTACGAAAAAAAAAGTCAGAAGCTGCGAATCAAAGATCAAGAAAAAAACGTACTCTAGCATTCAAAGTCGCCTGGATTCCAGCCTTGGCAATGGAAATTGTTTGTTGTTCCATTGCTTCGTGAATAGCGACTTGATCGGAGATGTCCATCTTATCAAACTCATCGATACAACAAATACCCTATAAAAAATGTGTTGAGCGAATGCGGCAAAGCTGGAAGTCCGTTAATATCATACGTTATCAGCCAGCATCAAGGCTCCAGCCTCAACAGTAAATTCATGAGTGTCCTCATCCTTAACAACACTGGCTGTCAGACCTGCAGCACTGGAGGCTTTTCCAGATGTGTAAATCGCTCGCGGCATGAAAGATGCTACATATCTTGTAAAAAAACGAGAGTCGTTCAAAAGTGGTTCGTACGGTACAAAACTTCAAACTCACTTCAGGAATTGTGACTTTGCAGTAGATGGATCACCAACGACACAAACGTTGATATCACCACGAAGATTGATACCTTCCAACGTCTTTTTGTGAACACCACCCAACAACTGAAGCAAAACCCCCTTCTTGATATCCTCATGGCCTGATGGAACCAGATTTTCATCAGCAGAAAGATAGAATTGAAAAAAGTTGAAGAAACCCACCAAAAATATGTGGAGCAATACTCGTAACAAGTTTGTGGTACAAATGCCTGTCTCCCCGCATTTCATAAATGACTTCCAACTCATCCTGGTTAAACTGTTTCTCGATTTCATCGATATCCCCCGTCTCGAATGTATCATGCCCGGCAGTCAAGGCGTTCTTTTCCTTGGTTGAACGAATATAGGAACCAAGGAAAGTCAGCTTGTACGTCAAATCACGGACTCCGAGAGCCTTGAGACCCGTCACACCATCAGAGAGCCCTTCTCCACCGCGAGCATTGGCAATATCACGCGCAGCTTCCGCTTTTGATCCAATAAGTTGCCCGATATCGGGAACAACGATTGGACATCCAAATATAATGACGGAATCTCCTGCCTTGGCTTTTTCAACCACTTCATTTCGAACCACAACATCGATACTTTTTTTGAGGTTTTAGATCGTGCATGTGTCATGGCGAAAGGTTATAAATAAATACCTTCGAGGCATGGCACCAGAAGGAACTTCAGAAGCGTTTTCTTGAATACGAATTTTTTGCCAATCGGCAAAACGGGATTGCTCAATCAACAGTTTAAATGAAGTTCTGTTCATGCAAAGCTTATCTGGGCAGACAGTGGGCTAAACAAGGGGGGTTATTATTGCATTGGTTGATTCAACTGATCGACAGCAAAATAACTTGTCACACACATCGCCTTTGGCGATAAAGGAAAATACACATACTTCAGTGTACTTGAACTCTTGTTCGACATCTTTGATGACAGCACCACAGTCTTCACACTTAAAGGTACCAAACAGCAGCTCAGGACGCACTTCCGATGTTCTCGTCACTGTTCCAGATATAGCAGTAAGGGTGCCGACCATGTCCATGCGCAGGGAGCGAAGCCTGAAGTCAATGATGTCAGCATGTCCGAACACCAAAAAAAAAACAGAGCAATCGACAAAAACGCACTTTCTGAAGCCGTCCAGGTTGTACCAGGCAATAGAAAAGTCGCGCATGACGCCTGCGTCGTCCGAGAAGACTGAGCCGCGCGACTCTCTCAGGTAGTCTGGGGCGTGGGTCCTGACGACGCTCTGGACAGCCTTGCGCAGGTACGGGTCCATGCTAGGGGCGGAGTAAGGACGCGTCAGCACAAAGAACACGCGCTAACCGGTAGAACTGCGTCTCGACGAGCGCGCACAGCACCTGGTTCGCCGTGCGCAGGTGCTGCAGGTCGACAAACAGCGTCTGCGTGCCGCCCGCCTTCATCGCGCGCACCTGCGCCACGTAGTACTTGTCGCCGCCGCCGTCGCCGCCGTCGCCGTCCGCAAAGTCGAGCAGAAACCGCTCGAACGCCGCCTGCACCTCGACGCCCGTCGCGTCGACAACCCGCGGCGGCGGCCCGGCCCCCGCGTTCGGCCGTCGCCGTCCGCGCCGCTCGTCGTCGTTCGCGTCGCTGCGCTGCGACACCGGAAACGCCTCGCTGAGAAGCGCGTGGTTCGTCGTGTCCGTGCTTGGTTCCATTTTGTTGCAAGTTTTTTTTTTTTGTTCTTCTTTTATTATTCGGCGTCTCAGAAATTCCGTGTCGTCCCTCCTTCCCCTTCATGCAAATTAAAACAGTTTGCTCCAAACTGGCATTTCCCTTGAGCCCAGTAATTACATTTCCCTTTTGGTTTCATTTCTCCCCGCGGTTTCCTCTGCTGCTGCTGCTGCTGCTGCTGCTGCTGATATCCAGACTCCGCAAATCGTTTGATTCTTTGTTGTTGCTCTTCGTCGTTATCATCGACCTCTTGTCGTGCATGTTTATTCGATGTGTTGGTGGTGAATGGAGTTCCAAAGTTGTTGGTATTCGCGTTTCCGAAGGCATTTGCTTGCTGTTGAAATGCAGCGAGTCCATTCAACAGAGATGACGGAAGCTGCTGTGGTACCGCTTGTTGCTGCTGTTGCTGTTGTTGTTGCTGTTGAAGGAACGCCGGGAATGCTGGAGGAACTCCCGCCGTTGATGAAGGTATACCACCTTGCAGCTGCTGATTCCTTTGCAAGTTGCTCAACAAGGCCGCGAGGCCCGTAGGCGGTGCAGCCGTCTGCTGCTGTTGTAGGAACGACAGCGAAGGGATTCCCATGGCGATGGGTTGTTGCTGTTGGGGCTGTTGATTTTGCGCTTGCAGGAACGCCGGAAATTGCGACGACGGTGCTGGAGGTGGTGGCGGAGGGGCAGCAACTCCAAGCAACTTCAATAGATTGGACGCGTCTGGCGTGATACCCTTCTGCTGTTGTTGCAGCTGTTGTTGCTGCTGTTGCTGTTGTTGCAGAGCCATCAAGAAATTCAAAGCTGGAGCTGGAGCGGCAGCAGGCGGTACCCCAAGTCCAGCAAATGGAAGAGGCGTAATCGGTGCTTGAGCACCACCAGCTAGCAAGGCATTCAATCCTCCCAGTCCGCTCAAAAACGGGAGAGGCGTTGCGGCCGCTACTGTCTGAGGTGCCGCTTGAGGCTGACTGTCACTGTCAAACAGGGGAATGTCGATAACCTCAGCATCTCTCCGACCACCAGATAAAGACACTTCCATATCATCCTCTCCATAATCCTCATCCGGTTCTGCGGGATTGGCCGGTATATCTTCGTCAACATAGTACGAAACACTCAAGATGCTTCGTTCCCGCGAATCTTGAGCAATAGTTTCCGGGGTGCTTGATGGAGGTGGGTAGACTTTCATCGCCATTGCTACTCAAGAAAAAAGAAACAAAACAAAAACATCAGAATCACGAATTACCACACAAGAAAAAACGAGGTACTCACGTCTAGGAGTTTTCCAGTCAATCGCTGCCTTGATTTCTCGGTTCCCCTCCTTCTGGAACGCCCTCCTTCCCTCGCCCTTCTCACTATCCCTAGCACTTTTGTTTTTGAAATGCTTTTGAAAAAAAATCAAGAAAAAAGGGGGGTTGTGTGGTCAGGTTTATGAAAGAAAAACTTGCAATTTGGAAAAGTAAAAAAGCGCACCCTATCACCCGCAGCCATCACGTCATCTTCAGTGTTAAAATATCGCGTCTTGACAAGCTCAGCTGCGAATTTAACCGCCTTCTTTTTCTTTCTTGGGTTCATGGGATCCACATCGGGAGTAATTGTACTCGAAAGAATTGACTTCACACCATGCTCGTTAAGCACCACAGCTACGGGCTCTGCTGAAACGGGGCTTTCTTCAATGGGAGACGCCTCACTGGGACTACTTGCTTTTGCCACTTTTCTGTATCGCGCATATTTCAGTTCTGGAGGTACTGCGCCTGTGGGATCTTGCAATGTCGCCGTTGGGGCAGATGCACCGGCTCCATTCTCTGAGCTTATCTCAGTTTGAATAGTGGGCCTCTTTGTCACGGTTGCCAAAAGCGATTGAGCCCGCAATGCAGCCGCAGCCGCAATTGCCTCTTCACGCTCATTTTGCAATCTTTTCCGATCTGCCGCTGTAAGCGGCGCATTAGACGCCACCGGCGCCGTCGTTGCTTCACCTCCTTGTCCCTGCTGCTGTTGCAACGTTGCACCTGTCACCAACTCTGTCCACGCCGCAGTCAATCTCTTCCCAATCGCCTTTGTCTCGGCATCGATTCCATCTGCTTTTAATACAATCTGCAACGCCTTCCCCAACTTTGAAGTTTTGATTCCTTCCAATGTCACGGGAAGCTTTTCCAACAACTCCAACAGACTTTTCAGCAAATCAAAGTGTGAGCCATCTTTGGATTCTGTCATCCATTGGCGAAGTAAAATGAGTCCCTTGAAACCTTTGGATTGGGCGAGACTGTTTGTCGCAAAAATGCAGGGGCAAGGCGGTTAAAACACTTCCACAAAACACACCAAAAAAAAAAGGTTATAATACCCTTGATAAAACTCATCGGATACAATTTCATCTTCTAAATTGATTCGCTCTTTCCTTTCCTGTGCGCCGTCTGCAAGAGACAGGAACTTCAAGTATCGCGTGACATGCGATGGCTCTTCAAAGTCAATATCATCCATCGTGACCGGTGGTGCCGGTTGCGGGGCTACGGGCGCCGCAAGCGTTGGTTGAAGCTGTGATGTTTCTGTGGCACTTTCTGTAGAAGGAGCGTCTGTGGAAGGGGCGTCTGTAGAAGGGGCGTCTGTAGAAGGGGAGAGTATGACTTCAATAGGCTCATCACTGGCAGTAGATCCTTCTCGTATAAATTCAGTGGACGGCGATTGAGTTGTTCCTTTCTCTGATGAGTTGTTTTACATTTACGATACTCTATCTCCAAAAAAAAAACCTTTAACAAACCTTTTTCTTTTATCCTTCTTCGTGACATCCATTTCCGAACCTATGGTAAAGAAAAAAAAATTGAATTAATTGAATTATGTAATAACCAAAAAAAAAAAAAATGGGGCGGTGGAGTTGATGCCTTACTTGTTCATATGTTAATCCAATTTCGTGGGCAAGAAGTTCCATTGCATCGCGATCAGGCGTGTTATTCCGTTGAAACGTGGTTTCCATGGAATTAATTTGTTCAACCGAAAAGCCGCGTTTCGGTGCAGGCGCGGCCCGCGATGTCGACCGTTGTGTGGGTACTGTGTATGGCTGGGCTTGTTGGCGAGTGATACTGGCTGCTAGTTGTTTTTTTTTAATGAAGGAGGCATTTAAGTTCTCTGTTTTGCAAGTTGCCGTGACCGTAAGAGATTCGCCCTGCCATCTCCCGGTTTTTGCATTTTTCCAACAGGGGTGGTTGGGTGTTTTGTACTCAAATGGAGCTTTCTCTTTTTACAATTTGCGATTCAACACGGTAATTTTTTAATACCTTGCGCAAAGGATGGGTCCACGTAGTGCACTGGGGCAGATACGTGTCGTTGGGGCCGCTGGTTGGGTTGGATGGCCTGCTGGGTGTTGGACTGATTGGCATCGTTGACTTGTTGCTGTTGCTGCAGCTGGGCAAGGAAGGAGGCCAAGTCGGCGGTCATTCCAAACTGGCCGTCCATCGCAAAGGCAGTGGTGGTGCGTGGGAGGGAGCGGAGGCTGCAGGGAGTGTCGTGAGTGAGTGGGAGCGAGCAGTGGTGATCTCTTTCTCTGTCGCAAAGTGGACGCAGCCGCTTCTTATTCTTTGTTAAATAAGACTGGGAGTTTGATTGATTGGGCAAGGACCGTTAGTTGTTCACGGGCCTCTAATACGCTCTAAAGGTGTCGCTTTTTTATGGAAAAAAAAGAGTCGAATAATGACTGCGGCCACTGACAAGGGTAACTAAACACGTTCTCGTTCTGACGGCTGACGCACCGCATTCTTCCTTCTCTTCTTTGCCTAGACGCAGCTGCCGCGCCGGCGCCCGCAGCGGCAGCCAGCGACGCCCAGAAAGCCGCCCAGCGCGCCGCCCGCTTCGGCCTCGCGCCGCTGGCCACGCAGTCGCACGTGCGTGTCTCCCGCCTGCTTTCCGCTTTCGCGTTTTAATTCGCGCTTTCACAAAACACAGGAAGAGTCGCTCAGAAAACGCGCCGATCGCTTTGGAATTTCGCCGCTTTCAGCAACGCCCGCTGCCGGCGCAAAGGCGGCTCCTGCTGCCGTCGTTGCCGCTAAAGGAAAGAATGCTGCCGCAGCGCCGGCTGTGACTCTTGGTGTCGATGCTGAAACGTTGAAGAAAAGGGCCGAACGATTTGGCATTGCATCCACTGGGGGCAGTGGGGCTGTTGCCGCCGGAAACAAGAGACCAGCTGAAACTGCTGGGAGTGCGAATCTTTCTGGTGTGTGTGTGATATTTTTGCTGTCGAATACGTCACGTTCTCGTCAGACTGATACTTTTGTTTCTATTACAGAATTCGAATTAAAAAAGAAGCAGCGAGCAGAACGGTTCGGTATCGCAACTGCCACAAAATAGAAGTATTTGGTATAGTTTTCTTTCTCGCCGTGTTGTAGAGGATTCTTTTGTGTTGGCTTTGAGCTCGCGTCTTTTTCCACTATTTTATTATTGTTCTTTTGACTTGCTAGTGTGGGGGGTGTGAATTGAGCGTTGTCACATTTTTGACACAGATGCGTCTTCATCATCGCCTTCATCGTCACCCAATATAAGATTTGCTGCGCTGGATTTGATTAAAATATCGGCACGTATCCAATTCACAGTTTGATCCTTTAGTTTCGGGAATGCCCACAGTAAAGAATCCATGATTCCATTCTTGAAAACATCTTCATCTTCCACCGACGCGTCGAATGCATCCAAGAATGTCCTATTTGAATCAAGAACTGAATCCATCTTTGTATTTTCATGGGATTCGCGGCGCTTCATTAGTGGGGTGTCCATCAAGTATGGCTGTAGACTCTGCGAAAACAGCCACTTTGCCCTCCTCATGGCCAAGGATGCTATTAAACGTAAATCTTTGGCCCCATCTGCGCCCAGCTTTCCTTCCACAGACCCCATGCTTGCGATCAGCACTTCATACACTTCAATAAACCCCCGATAATCTTTCCCTCTCACGCTAAAGTACATGGTCAAGGTATCTAACGCACGTGTCCAGTTATCTTCACCTCCAGATTGCCTCAATAACTGCGTGTAAAACATGAAACTTCCAGCCGTTGTTTGCGTGGGATGCGTCAGGTCCAAGTCGTCACAGTCTTCCAACGCCGCCAGGGCCGCCTCTGGACCCTCCACCTTCAAGCAACATCTTGCCGAAATATCGCAAATCTCTAAATTCCCAAACGGCTTCGCTTGCTTTCGATTCTCAACGATCCAGAGCCGAGTCAGTGCCAAACATTGTTCAAACTGCTTCAGCAAATACATCCGCTCAATTACTGAAGAGATATTTGACGGCGCCAGTTTAGAGCTGTGGAAGGTTGCCGCAAAGTTGAGTGGGGATAGAAGGTCTTGGTCGTCTACTGGAAAGAAGAGTCCATCTTCCGCCAGCGGGTAAGGATAAGACGCGGGCATCACTTTACGAGGAGCAACAGGCGTCGAATCTTCAAAAAGGTCGTCATCCAAGTCCAGAGAGCCAAAGGGGTCTTCCATCTTCTGTATGAAAGAAAAAAAAAGAGTTTGTAAACACAGATGAATCTGCTCTGGTATGTTCCTAGTTCCACTGAGCGTATCGCCTCACTCAAATACCATTCAAACCAGCAAACTTACATTGTATGAGACACGCGCAAGGTTCTTTATGGTTGGGTCTGGCGCCGATGAGGTACTTTGTCAAGTAGAGAATGCCCTCAACCAACTTGGTTAAACGACTTCAATCAATCCAACAAGGAATCATTCAGAATCATCAAGATAGACAGAAGCCTCGATTCTTCTGGTGCCCTCGCTGTTACTGATGACAAGATTGTCTATTCAAGACAGGAAATGATGGATCTCTTGAAAATGATTGAAAGCGGGAACGTGAGTACTGGAGGACTACGGAGAGTGGCGTCCTGCTTTGGGATTGTCGGTAAAACGAAAAAAAAAGCTATTCTTGCCAAGTCGAGCTCAGTTATTTGACAATCCGGCGGGATAACAGGATTCATAAAGTTCCTTGAAGGATATTACATGATTCTAATCACGAAACGGAGTGCTGTCGCATTGATTGGAGGGCATTACGTGTACCATATTGATGATACTTTGCTACTTGGAATCACAGGCCAATCGGAACAATTTGAACAAAGAAGCAATGATGGCATGTTCAAATTCACCACCTCCCTAATGAAAGGGCTCAAATCCAATTAATAATTCTCACAGAGGCGCGATATATTCAATCGTTTTGCCAAGTCGATTTGACTAAGAACTTCTACTTCAGCTACACTTACGACATTACAAACACACTTCAACGCAATATGACAACTGCATCATTACGACCCAACAAAATATTTATATGGAACCATTTCCTCTTGAAAAACGGGTTTCCTTCGTTCGGCGATACCCCACCCACTAGCAGTGATGAAAACCCTTGGTGTCTCCCCATCATTTATGGTTTCGTAGATCAAGCGAAAATTCCCGTCTTTGGCCACGACATCTATTTGACTCTTATTGCGCGACGATCTCGTTATTTTGCAGGAGCGAGGTTCTTGAAACGCGGCGTAAACAATGAAGGGTTCGTGGCGAATGAAGTGGAGACAGAACAAATCGTACATGATGCAAATACCACTTTGTTCGATGCGGCCGTTGCAAGGGCGCTTCGTGGTGGTGTTGGGTGTAATGGGGCAAATTTGGGGATCACTTCTTTTGTTCAACATCGTGGCTCTATTCCCCTCTATTGGTCGCAAGATATTTCGCAGTTGACTCCGAAACCTCCGATTGAGCGTTAGTACGGTTGCTCAATGAAAACTCTTTTTTTCCTTACCCCTCCAAATAGTGAACTGCGTAGATCCGTATCACACGGCAACATCTCTTCACTTCAGCAATATGTTTGAACGATACGGAACGCCCTTAATCGTCTTGAACTTGATTAAATTCAAGGAAAAAACTCCTCGAGAAGGAATCTTGTTGCCCGAATTCAGAGATTCCATTGCATATTTAAACACTCATTTGCCCGACCACATGAAGATGCGTTATGTGGAATGGGATATGGCAAGAGCCAACAAGAGTGATGATCCTCAAGAAGTTGTTGAGATGTTGGAAGCAATAGCTGAAGAGGTATTCTGGTTTTTTTTAAAAAAAAAAAAAAAAGAAGCAACCGACGGGGTATAACTCATTTCGTTTAAGGGGTTAAGTGTTACGGGCTTCTTTCATGCAGGTCGTGAACCGTATTTGAACACATTGAAGCGAAGTGAGACCAACCATTCCACAAACAAAGAACCGCTCCGCATTCTTGGCCGCCTCCAAACTGGAATAACACGAACAAACTGCATCGACTGCTTAGACCGTACGAATGCAGCTCAATTCATGCTTGGTAAATCCGCTCTCGCCCATCAACTGCATTCCCTTGGAATTCTTCCCTCCGCTTCCCCACAAAACGTTCCCTTTGACAGCGACGCCTGCAACTTACTCAACAGCATGTACCAAGACCATGGAGACACTATCGCGCTCCAATACGGTGGAAGCCATCTCGTCAACACTATGGAAACATACCGCAAGATAGGGCATTGGACAAGCCATTCAAGAGACATGATTGAAAGCATTCGAAGATACTACAGCAATTCTTTCACGGATGCCGAGAAACAAGACGCCATTAATTTGTTTCTGGGGAACTTTATCCCTCCTCCTCCCGGAAATGGGACAGGACCCATGATTTGGGACTTGCCAAGCGACTATTACTTGCATCATGATCCAGACCCGTTGCCGAAAGCGAAAAAGAGAAGCTATAAAAAGTGGTGGATCGACCCTGAAGCTGCCCTCCCAGACCACCAGAACAACACCAGCGTAAGCGCGAACGGAACGGAACTTGAACCATATACGACAGGGAACACAATACCGACGATGATCCAAGATCTTTTTCCTGTTAAAGCGGACCCCGAAGAAACCTTTTCGGCATACTATCATCCTGGGACACTCACTTCATTTGATCGCTTATACCCTTCGAATATGAATCGAGGCGGGGGTGGTGGAAGTGGAGGTGGTAATGGAATAGGACCCGGTTATGAATTTGAAGGGACCATACTCGATTTGAGTCCTTTTGCTGTTCGCAATAATATCGCGACGCCTTTTGAAAATACAGCAAACGAATTGGACAAAGACGCTGATGTCCATGGATATCCGGAAGGCGGGCTGTTGATTTATGGGATTCGCGAAGATGGTGTTTTGTTATGGTTGAAAGGCGGGGCTGTTTCCGAGCCAACCACAACCAATGACGACAGCAGCCAGACTCCAAAAGACGAAAAAGAGAAAAGCAAAGAGAGGAAACAAGATCACCAGCAGCCATTGCCATGGTGGACGACAAGTGCCTTGTCAATGCGCCTTTTGGATCCCCATGTTTCAGCAGGAGAAATGAAGGAATACAAGAGGTAATACTTGCTAAAAAAACGTATTGATGCTCCGCGAATTTTTCACCAAATTGAGATTTTTTTTTGGCACTAGATATGTGGCGCAATTCAAACCCACACCAATCGCAACTGCAAGAGTCCAGAGAATATCTTCGTCCAAGCGTTCCAATTCAGACACCAACTTTCGTCACCATCCCGACTTTGGGATTTTTCAAAGCCATATCCAGGCTGCCCTCCCAAAGCCAACAGCTGCAGGAACCACAGGCAGCAGCAAACACGATCAACCACATCATCACCACACACCTGAAAATACTGATGCCAGGGATCAAGAAATTTACGAGTATTACGCGACTCAGAGTGGGAAAGTGTCGACATACTTTGGGAGTACAAAAACAACAGCAGGGAGTACAAGCACTGGTGTCGATGGAACCAGTGAAAGTGAGGAAGCGCGGTATGAGGCGTATGCGCAATGGCTGAGTACAGGAAAATACCATTTATAATTCTCGTTTCCAAACCAAATCATAAATATCCACACAGCTCGCGAAAGTTGAGAATAAATTCCAAGGTTGCAAGATTGCCTATTTCCCAAAAAAAAAAAAAAAAAAAAAAAAAAAAAAAAAAAAAAAAAAAAAAAAAAAAAAAACTCATTGATTCGCTCGCTGAATTTCCAAACCCTTTCGGAAAGCCCCAACAGTCTTTCCTCTCATCAGGAAGTCGATTCCCGCCAAAACGCCCTTCTCCAAAGTCGCACCACCTTTGGGATCTGCAAAACTTGTGCATGACTTCACACTTTCAAAGAGTTTTGGGAAGGGTAGTTTCGAAATCAGATCGGTGCTTGTTTTTAGGTCAGTGATGACACAGCTTTGGAAGATTGCAAACTCGACCCAGATAAGAGCGTAACGAAACAACTTCAACATCGCGGGCAATGCTCGATAATTTATGAACAGTGCCCTCCTTTGAGAGGTTCGCGCGGCCTTGCTCAGGATTTTCTCCAAGGTTGACTTGAAGATTGTTTCCAAAAAGTAATTTTGAGTTTGCAAAACCACGTCCACAATCGAAAGAAGGCACGATCCGAAGGGCAATGATTGGGTATATTTAAACTCTTGCAAGTACCCATTCGGCAGCACGCTTGCAATTTCTGGTTTCATGAAAATTGAGCTCTCTTGGAACTGGCTGTAGTTGACTAATCCTTGATGCAAACTTTCAAGTTCCATTTCCAATAGGTTGGTGAGGTTGTATATCAGAGATGGCAGTGTGCTAGGTTCAGAATCTGTTGGCTGAAGGCGGTTTGTTTTATCCACGTATTCAACTGTGGCGCCATTGAGAAAAACACTAGCCCGGGATTGAGATATGTCAAAATCATCTTGCTCAATAGTACAGGTAGATTCCTGGCATAGATATTAGGAAATGACAAGATGACTGTAAAACCAGGTTAACAGTACTCACCCGAATAAGATTCTCCAAAGAGTTCTGATTTGATGCCACTAGTTTTATAGATTGTCTTAAATATGATATTGGATGGAAACTCAACCGGTACGAGTCTATGATGTGGGTATCCTTCAGTATCGAAACTTCCGTTTCGCCTTGTTTTGAAAACCGAGAACACAACTAGAAGAAAATTTTGGATGAATAAGCACGATATAATCAATTTAGAAGGAATTACCGAAGTTATTGTGAGGAATACCATTGATGTCAAAACTGACATCCCATTGAAGTCACAAACGAATAACGAGTCCTGCAGCGTTTCGCCTTAGAGAGAAATATGCTAAAATATCTTGCATACCAAACATGCCTCTCCATGACATAACTTTCCTCTCACAGAAGGTCCACGCTCCATCAGAAACAAATCCAACAAAACCGCCAAACACCCCGCGACATCACGATCCCCATCCCCAAAATTAAGCAAAGCCAAAATTTTATTATCATCGCCAGTTGCGAGTACCAGAGGGTCCAACAGAATCTGATGTTTGTGCTTTTGCCCAAAACCATCCAACGTTGAGAAATAGGAATCCGTATGCGCTAATGCAATATCGGGAACATTATTCTCAGAAGAAAAGAGACATCGTATCGAATGTTCGAGGACCGGTAAACTGGAAAATAGAAACAGTAATTCTTGGCCGTTTTTCAAAAACGTGATTCCATCTTTGAGCAACCCTTTGTGTGTATCAGGAACAAAAGAAGTCGAATCAATAAATTCATGCGTATTCAAGGATTGCAGAAGATCAGCGGCAGCTTGTGGGAAATCATGATAATTTCGAAGGTTGGGATGGTTGTCAAATGAGCGAATACTCCAAGCTGTTCCGTCACTTTTTCCGGCGTCAAGAATATCGCTTTGATTGAGTCCACTCAAATCGCATATTATCAAAACCATCAAATCCAAGTAGGACTCGTGTATCTCAGTTTCAATAATAAAGCCATGCCACACCAAGTTCCGAATGTTTAAACCAGTGGGCAAGAATAGGGTCTCCAAGACAGCCACGCATTCAGGCGCTAGAATTTGTGAAATCTCGTGTGATGCAATCAAGTCACGCAGAATCATGTTGCGTTTTGTTTTGGCTCTTGATTTGTAGAGTGAATAGAGGCAGCGTTCGAGGATCGTGACAATCAGCGCTGCCTCGGTCGATTTATTGATATGTTTGAATAGTGTTTCGCGGCGGGGTGATAACGAGGCGAGGTATTTTGTTGCCAAGAGAGTTGACCCCGATGAAGCCAAGACGGGCCGAAGTGACGGCCAATTAATAGGGGCTGACAGAGTCCGCGAAAATAATTGCAGTGATGTTGGAAACACCAAAGGCATGGATAGTACCGCCTGAACAGACGATGACAAGCTAGATTTCATCTTAACTAAAATCATAAAAGCACTCTTTACTCATTTCTTTCTCAAAGCTCATAGGAGACTATAAGTGACACATGTGAACACAGGAAGGAAGGGAGACCACAAAGAGGCGGATGAGTTGATAGAAATAAAAAGATAAACCCAAAAAGCAAAAAGCAGAAACTCTATACGGTAATGTACTTGGACATGAATTGCTGGATGAGCTGGATATTTGGGGAAAAAGTTAGCCAGTTATAAAAAAAGAAAACTGGTACAAACCTCGAAACTTGCGAGAGTGACACCAAACTGAGGAGATGACCGCAGGACTCTTGCAACACCCCCCTTGAAAAACGCTTTAGGTCCTTCCTCGGCCATAATCTTCCTTCCTGCATCGAAAAGTCCATTGTATGTTGTCTCTCCAGATCTAGCAGCCACTTGCAAACGTGTCTTGATAACATCAGCCGGTGTCACCAAGTAAGCAGCTGGAATACCCGCGATCGCACCAGAGACAAGCAGTTCCCCAATCGCCAGTTTTTTCCCATTCTTTCCTTCGTGGAATACGTCCTTCTTCAGGTGAGCATACACAGGGAAGTAAATTCCAGAAAATGGAATGTCTCGCAGCAAACAAGCAGCAGCACCTTTGTAAAGACCAAACAATCCCAAGCTACGAACAATCTGCATTGCTGATTTCCTGGGAACACCGCTTTTTCGGGCAGCTTCTCCTTGAACTGGAGATTCAAGGAACACAAAAGTTAGTACCTATGAACGAAGGCACGCATAAAAAATCAGTTGATTTCGCACCTTGCAAACGAATCTTGACAATTTCAAGTGGATTGGTAAAGATTACTTGGGAACCACCAGCCATGCAACCAGCCAGAATTTCAGCGGACAGATGGATGGAACCATCTGGATTGACGAGAGACCGGCGAACAAAGTCGTTTACAGTAAGTTTGATGGCCTTTTCAGGAGCAACTGTAGAACGGCATTATTATTAGTAAGAGCACTAAAGACACAAAGACACAACAAGAAGACAAAATAAACCTCCAACAAGCTGTGGCAAAAGTCCAGAATAGAGACCAACAAATCCTTCGTTCTTTAACACTTGTCTAAAACAATCCCATGAGTTCTTGTAGGCCTGTTCCCCAACAACCTTGGCACGCTGGTTTTGCATACGTGTTTTAACCAAGTCTGATTGGATCTTAGTTAGTACACTGCTTATAACACCCAAAATATCAATGCCTACCGATAGGGTACACAAATGTGGCTCCAATAGCACCAGCCACAGAAGCCAGAGCAAAGTTGAAGGAACTCTTGAAGAATTCTCTGAACGATGGGGAAACATTTGCGCCAATGAGATCGTCAATAGTTCGCGGTTTGTAGACGACGCCAGACACAGCTGCTGTGGCAGCAGCGGCGTGCAGTGGCTGGGCTGCTGGCGCCACGTTCTGCACGCGCAACATTTGCAGCGCCGTTTCCCGCAGCGCGTCTCGTGTAACGCTCGTTGCGGCGCCGTTCTTTGCGGCGACGGCAAACAGCGTTTTGACGTCGGTTGGCGCCAGCGTTTGCGCGACGCCCAGTTTTGCTTGCAGCGCCTCGAAGTCGGCGACGGAAACGCTGTCCGGCGCCGCCTTGGCGACCGCTTCGATCGACTGCGACGCCGCAACGAGACGCAGCAACGCGGCAAACGTCAGCTCGTTGTGCTCGGCTTCTGTGGGAAGGCGGTCAGCGAGGCGACGCAGGGCTGCGTCCGGGGCGTGTCCCGTTTACTTACTCGATGATGTCAGGGCAATTACGGACGCGCCCAGTCCGAGACCTAGAGCAACTTCTGTGATCATGGTTCGGTTCTATTTAGAGGTACTTGTTTGACAACCCAAAAAAAGAAAATTTGGCCATTGTCACTGCCGTCATTATACTAGCTAGCCGTTCCGTTTGAGGTTTATATGTGAAAGACGCGGTGCAATCTTTATCGGCGATTGTATCAATTCAACTTGGGAAGCAGCAAGCATCAATATGGTTTTTTCTCAAACTCCCAACATTTCACGCGTAATTCAATTCCCTTACTCGCATACCTGTTTACTAAGTACTTATTTGAAAAGGTGGAATAGAGGCGTGATACCAATGACTCAATGGCGCGGGGAAGGGCCAAATGACTTTCCCCCTCCCCAACAAGCAACAAAATTACCATTACCCAAGACATCTCTGCTTTATTATTCAATTTTCAGGTCTCCCAGTTTGGCATTCATAGTACTGGGCACCAAGACAGCCTCAGAATCGCCTGTAAACCCTGGTGCCTTCGCCGTCAATTCCGCAGCCTTCTTTAGCTTCCGTGTTTCTTCAAGTTCTTGAAAGCGTTTGCTTCTTAGCTGTGCTTGGTTGGCGAGGGCGTTGCATTCGTTGATGGCGCTTTGCTCCAGTGTAAAGTCATACGCTATCTGGAGGTGGCCGGGAACGACGATAATGAATCATTAGCAACAATATTAGCCTACGAGAGTTCACGTACGATGTCTGTTATGTTGTCAGGAACTAGAGAGTACGTGTAAGGAAGAGCAGCGATTGTCTATACAGCCTCCAATCAGACATATTCAATGGGTTCCTCTAGAACTCAACTCGCAAGGGTGGGGCTATCCGACACTTTTTAGAAAGTGTGAGTGGAATAGATGCTGCCTCCAGATACATTATTTATAAGATATTTATATTTAAAATTACTTTACTATTATCAGTTAAATTATTATAGATTAATATTAATATCATCGCCAACCTTCAAATCGTTTAATTGGTTCATTGATCTTCAAGCGGGCATTGCTTATTGTAGCTTCAAGAGTTGTCAGTCAATACTCACCCAACATGATCCATCCAATATTTTAAATACTACAATATAAATGACGGCGACGGCGCAGCCACATTGCAGCGGACAAGTTTCGGCTTTTCCTCACGGGTTGGTCGTGAACCCAAACCATCTTAGAATTATATCACACTTAACTTTTGACTTCCAACAGGACTCCTTGGCGCAACGGTAGCGCGTTCGTCTCCAAAGCGAAAGGTTGCGCGTTCAAATCGCGTAGGGGTCATACTTGCCTGCCAAGTATGCGGTCACGTTTTGGATACCTCTGCCAACCACTACAAACAGTAACCGACCCAGTGGCCAATAAACCATTCACTGACTTGTATAACAACATGTGCGAAGTATGCAGTCCTTTTATTTTATAGACACTAGAAGCAGGACACACAAAATACTCAAACGAACACATACAAAGAATAGTCAACTTTTCAAGTAGTCAGGTGCTAGTATGAGCAACTGGCTTAGAGACAGTTTCCATAGACAACACCGCCGTAGTTGTTTCCAGCAACTGGAATGCACTTGAATCCGATGTGGCAGATTGGTCCAGAGATCTGAATGCTGCTTGGAACGGATGGAAGAGACGCGCTCAAGACATCTGGTGAAGCATCTCCTGCGCAGTATTCTCCATAGGCGGCAATTGGTCTGCAAATACCCTGCACGCCAGCCTTGGGTTGGTCGGCGAAGGAGTAGTGCCAGCAGTCGACGGTTTCGTAACAGTCGCTCATGGCCTTGCATGGAGAACCTGGACGACCGCCGTCTGGAGAGCAGTTGGGACCGGTGCAGGCAGCAGAGACGGTGATGGTAGCAAAGGCAAGAAGGGCAGTGAATTGCATCTTCGGTTTTTTCAGTTGTGTTTGGTGGGAGTTGAATGGCAAGGAATCAGTTGCCTTTTATGGAATTTCGTTATCAACCAGTGTGCAACAGCCAAAAAAAAAGGGTTTCGCTGGGGCTGGTCTCTGCATTTCGCTTATTGAATAATTGCGAGAACTTTGATACCAGTGTTTCGGCTTGGAATGTGGCTGGTTGTGCTGCACCAAAACCCCAAAAAAGGGTTGTGGGCTTGAATCCCATTTGCCCTATCTTGACATTTGCGGTGATCAGTGTACAGTTCGTGTGTATAGTAGGTGGTTGGATCATTGTTGGCTTTACATTCCAACAACGAGACTTGGTGTGCACATAAAATGCAGTTTACATCCGGCATATACATTTCTTGGATTCTGGCACATGCACATTTCAATGTCAACCCTGTTTTGTCTCGTGTCTTGATTCAATCGTGTCAGCCAGCCCCAGTCAAGCCTGCGTGCGTTATCCCGCGTTATCACTGAAAACAACGTGTTTAATCACTTTTGTTATCAATATCATAAACCCTTTTCTGAAAACTATAAATGACAGGCCACTTCCCTGATAGTCGCTCATACCACCAACTAAACCAAAGATGCAATTCACTGCTATTCTTGCCCTCGCTGCCATCTCCGTCTCTGCTGCCTGCACCGGTCCCAACTGCTCTCCAGACGGCGGTCGTCCGGGCTCTCCATGCAAAGCCAAGAGCGACTGTTACGAAACCGTCGACTGCTGGCACTACTCCTTCGTTGACCAACCCAAGATTGGCGTGCAGGGTATTTGCAGACCAATTGCCGCCTATGGAGAATACTGCGCAGGAGATGCTTCACCAGATGTCTTGAGCGCGTCTCTTCCATCTGTTCCAAGCAGCGTGCAGATCTCTGGCCCAATCTGCCACAATGGATTCAAATGCATTCCAGTTGCTGGAAACAACTACGGTGGTGTCATCTATGGAAACTGTCTCTAAAAGTAACGAGAATATTTGTCCTTTTTGTTGCTTTGTCTATTCGTTTCTTCGATTGTGCATTCCTCTTCTTCGTTTCTATTGAATAAAACTTTGAGTGCATACATTGACAATTGTTGGATGATTTTAGATGAAATAGAGCATAATTTTAATTGATGATTGGTTGTATTTTTTTAAAACGACAACGGCAGGATTTGAACCTGCGCTCCCAGAGGGAAGTAGATTTCTAGTCTACCGCCTTAACCGCTCGGCCACGTTGTCTTGCTTCGATGTAACATTTAGATCATTAGGAAGATAACCTTATACCGATCGGATTAATACGATTTTTTGAAGTTTGCTGCTGAAGCGATGAGGCAGCTGGAATGGTCGATATATTTATGAAACAGTGGAACGATGGTATCGACGGATTCGGATTTTTTTCGGCCGTCAACAGTTGAGGGTTAGGACAATTTTCGGCACCAGTAAAAAGACATATTCGCTGAATTTATTGATGAATTCAATCAAGTGCTGTGATATAAACAGCTTTGGTAATCATTAACAAGTTGCCGACTTGAGATGAAACTCACACCTGTCAAGACTGCACATCATTTCTCCAGCCGAATTAGATGATCTCACATCATTTCTTCAGCCGCATTAGAAGATCTATTGATACTCCTCAAGACTTTTGAAGATGCACTCGTATTTAAAGACGCGACCTCAATGAAGAGTAAAAGAACCAGTTTTGTACGATGTCCAACGACTGATAGCTGCAAGAAACCATTCAAGTAAATCAGCACAAAAACCAAACAATCTTAGCTATTTTTGCGCCCATTATTCAACATCCTCGACACGGTTTTCAATACCCTCCACCGGCCATTTCAACACCCTCCACCGGCTATTCAACACCCTCCACCGGCTATTCAACACCCTCCACCGGCCATTTCAACACCCTCCACTGGCCATTTCAACACCCTCCACTGGATATTCAACACCCTCCACTGGCTATTTCAACACCCTCCACCTGCTATTCAACACCCTCCACCGGCCATTTCAACACCCTCCACCGGCTATTCAACACCCTCCACCGGCTATTCAACACCCTCTGTCGGCTATAAATAGGCAACTTCAAAGTATGAGATAGGCAGCTTCAAAGTATGAGATGGGCGGCTTCAAAGTATGAGATGGGCGGCTTCAAAGTATGAGATAGGCGGCTTCAAAGCATGAGATGGGCAGCTTCAAAGCATGAAATGGGCAGCTTCAAAGCATGAAATAGGCAGCTTCAAAGCATGAAATAGGAGGCTTCAAAGTATGAGATGGGCGGCTTCAAAGTATGAGATAGGAGGCTTCAAAGTATGAGATAGGAGGCTTCAAAGTATGAAGTGAAGAGACGCGTGTTTTTCAGAATGTTTTTGACAATTTTTTTGTTTCGACAAACGATTCCTCGCCACAGGCAAAATGTCTATTACAAACAAGTATTCCTCAGTTTTTGTATCATGTCGATAGCCAGTGACTCTGCTTTGCTAATACAATCTTATCTATAGCTTCAGCAGGGGGTTTCACAGTAATATATGGATATTGGATTCTGATTTTAGGAAGAAAATGCATCAGCGATCAGCCAAACTTCTTCCTTTCGAAAAAGAGCTCTGTGACGATATCGGGATCCGTTGTGTTCCACCGACTCGCCTGCTGTACTGCGTGGGTGAATTTGCCTTGCCGTTTGTTGTCGACGGAAACATTTCTGCCTTGTAGTGGTATATCGAGACTGAAAAGACCATTTCATTTGTAAGCCAACAATTAAATTCGTTTGATTCATACCTTTACTCCTCTATACGTTTCTACTAATTATAATCTTGAGAGAGAGTGAGTGTGTGTGTCGAAAATCAAATCCAGTGCACAAAAATTAAATGCATGATTCCCAAATTTGGAGATTTGCAATCTTGCTTGGAATCTTTTTGCATTCGAAATAGAAGTCCTGAAAAGTTTAATTTTTAAAAAAAAAAAAAAAAAAACGGACGCTGAAAAAGAATGGGTGCTATCACCGACTTTGTATCCCGCGCCTTCACAGGCCGCGATCCTGCTCTTACCACCACCGTGATACTCCTCGCTGCAGCCACAGCATACATTGCCATTAAGGAAACCAAGGCGGCATCAACAACAACCACCACCATTGTTGTCAAGAAACCAAAAGGCCCAACCTCCCTCCCATCCACTCTTAAAAACACGGATCTCGACAACACTCCATTCATGGAAGTCACTGAAATCGCTGAAGCCGAAGAAGCTGAATTCCACGACCCGTTCGACTTGCCACATGTTCCGTTCAAGTTCACCCGCTTGTCTCATCAAGAGAGCATCAAGAGAAGCAAGGAGTTTTACGAGCTTGTTAATGCTAGAAGATCGCTGAGAATGTTTTCGGAGGATCCAGTTCCTATTGAGGTTATTCGTAACTGTTGTATGGCGGCTGCCACGGCTCCTTCTGGGGCTCATACTGAGGTAAGGAAGTCCTCTGCTTTTTTCTTTTTAATTCCGAACGCATGGACTCTCATCTCTCCGTACTCTCTCATCTTGTCTGTCTTATCGGATTGAGGGGTCTTGACGATCGCCTCATTGTCACAATTTTTCCAATTCCGTTTTTGGATTCCGATTCTTTCCGATCTCCAATTCCGAAACGCCACCCAAAAAAGAAACTTTACTGATCACATAATAATTCAACCAAACAGCCATGGACGTTCGCCATTATCCACACCCGTGAAATGAAAGCCGAAATCCGTACAATCATTGAACACGAAGAAAAAAATCAACTACGAATCCAGAATGTCCTCGTCAATGGGTGACAGATCTTGCCAAGTTGCGAACAAACTGGGAAAGGAATACTTGGAACTTGCACCATACTTGATTATTGTCTTCAAGCAAGCCTACGGAATTGATCCCGTTAGTGGAAAGAGAATCAACCACTACTACTACGAACAGAGTAACAGTATCGCGTGTGGTATTTTGATTACGGCTTTGCATAATGCCGGTTTGGTCACATTGACCAGTACTCCAATGAATGCTGGTCCGGCTATTCGTGGAATCTTGGGACGCCCAGCAAATGAAAAGGTTCAGTTGTTGCTGCCTGTCGGCTATCCAGCCAAAGACGCTACTGTTCCTGACTTGAAGAGG